>JAHPZR010044492.1:0-15000 GCA_019787425.1 Platygyra sinensis
GAGTTCCAGTAACGTACTTAAAATTGAGCTAAACTGAATGAATATCGGTTCTCTATTTCAAGGTCTTCGTTTTTATGAACAACACATCAGCATTTAAGTCTAGTATCTAAAATGGTCGCGTCATTGTTTTCACAGGCGGCCTTAGGCGGCAAAGCCCTTGCAGACGTGTACTCTAAAACAGCTGCCGTTTTCATAAAACTTGCACCATAAGAAATGATGGTTCCGCGTTACATAAAAGGGTTTAGAAAAGATTGAATTAGTGGCAAAAGCTTATACTTACCGTTTACTGCAATAAATGCATAAAAAACTCCAAGTTTCCAAGCACATAACGACGCCATTGTTTAGTTTCAGTATTTCTGAATTTGCGCCGCCGATTATGGTTTAAAGTATTTTCCCAGCGGTGAATTTTTTATTCATCTCAGTCTCCTGGTCTCCACAGGTTTCCTCTCGGGTGTGAGTCAGAACTGAGAATTGCTAGCCTGTGGTAACAGCCGCCCCTCACTCAAAAAAACCGGAGGGTCCATCTGCAATTTTAGGGGGGGTGTGTGGTGTCCGGCTGTAACAGGACTATGAAGTTGTACAGTGCAAGAAAACAATGGTACTGTGCAGTGCAGCCTATCAACAAATATATTACACATGCATCAATGTATACAGAACAAAAGGTATCAAAACAAGGCGCCACGACTGTAAGCCCGTAGGTTTCAGCATGGAAAAGTTTTTTTGAATTCTAATAACGCGTCATTAATATAATTTGTCTTGAGTGAGTTAATAGGCCCAGTGCGGTGGTCTTTGATACAAGATGGATAGACGCTAGAGTAGGTGATAACGCCCTGAAAAATAAATGTTCAAGCATTAACCCGAGAGATGGAAAATAAGCTAACATGACATGTGAAGCGCCTCGCTGATACTACTTGTTGGTATGTTTCCTCATTAGGAAGTGCTAAATGGGGTTATTTTAAAGCGCTGACGGTAAAGCCATTCTTCTGCCATTGCTGATCATATGACCCAAACGGGCCACAGGATAAAATGGGATCACTTTAATATTTTAGCCACTGGACAGTCTGATATGCATTGTAAAATTAAGGAAGCCTTGCTGATTCGCGATTTAAAACCAGCGCTTAATGAAAATATTGGGAGTGAGAAACTTCTTCTCTACTAGCCATTTATATTTTTCCAGCAGACTTAAATAGGTCTGTTTATTTTCATTTACTTTTTCATTGTCATTTCTTTCCTTATTTGGTATTAGTCTTCGCGTTTAAATTTTATTGAAGTTTAGGTAACCATTACTTCTGAAGATGTATGTTGCAGCATACGGAAACGTCAAGTTCATAAATGAAAGTTTTTACAACATGCGTTGTCTCGTTATGTTTATAACCGCAGTTTTTTGGTTTTTTTGTTTTGTTTTGCTATTTTTTACTCCCAAGTTGAAACGTCGTGCCGAAGAATAAGAGTGTCCGACCTTGATTATTCTGATTATCACATACAGGGCCGTAGCCAGAAAAAAATTTTGACTGAGGCAATGTCCTATGAAATAACTTATGACTGAGGCAATCAGTCCCATGGTTGAGTTCTCTTCCTAGGTATTAGGTACTATAAACACAAAAGCCAAAGTAATGACCGAGGCAAGTGCCTCGGTTGGCCTGTTACTAGCTACGGCGCTGACACAAAACCTCATCCAATAATCGTTTATAAATCTTTGAACTTCGAGTTTAAACATGAACGAGGCAACAGGGGATAATTTGGCAAGCAAACAAAAGAAAACTAAAATAGCGCAGCTATTTTTGGATAAGGTATAGGATTCGTAAAATTAAATACAAGACTACCAATATTCAAGACCAGGAAACATGTAATTTTATAGGAATATAAGGGTTAAGCTTACTTTATTTTACAGGCTGGATAATCCCCATGCTGGCACCGCCCCAACTCCTGCCGTCCACTGCCCAACGTGTGTATGCGGTCGTCTCCACCCAGAGAGACTGAAGGAAAAACAGTGTCGCCCGCGGTGCCCGGTCAGGAGAAAGCGTGTGTATGGGCAACAATGGCTCCCCCAAAGACCGTCGAACGTCCACAAAAACGTTGCAAACGTTGGTGTGATGTGGCGGTAGAACTGGGTAAAGCTAATATTTAGTCCCGAGATTAGCTAGCTACTCCAACCGCTTTTTGTATAGGTAATCATACGGTTTCCGAGTTCAATTGGAATTAATTTGCACGAGTGAGTTTTTCAAAAAGCTGAAATTGCACGATCCCTTCGGCGAGTGCAATTTCAGCTTTTTGAAAAACTCACAAGTGCAATTAATTTCAATTGAACGAGAAAAACCGTATGATTACTTATTAATAATACAAACATGAAAAAATTCGCGCGGAAAAAGTGCCGGAAGATGTTTCTTGAAGCCATTTTTTCGCATTCGAGAAAACTTTTTTCAGAGTTTCCTGTACAAAATTTTTGTCATTGCTTTATATGAGATCATTGGCCTACAAAATTTCTCATTGTCTTGCTGCAAATCATAATCCAGAATTACGATGTGTAACTTGCACTGGTGTTACACTTTTTGCACCGGTGTTACACTTTTGCACTGGTGTACACTTGAACTGCACTGCTCTCAGCCAATCAGAATCGAGTATTTTTTCTTGTGTATAATAAACACTTTAACATAACTTACTGACCGCCTGTACGGTAAACGAACTAACTGATTGGCTACAAAGGAGCCGTCTATCGGCCGATAGATCACACCGGGAGCTCAGTGCACATTCTTTGACGAAACGATTTCAGCTTCGTGTTTTACTGAAGAATCTGGAATAATTTTTGTTTGTTTTGATAGATGGGCGGTGGGGTACATTCAAACGATTAGATGGTTCTCTCTGCCGGGATCCATCATATCTGGACTTTTGCATGACTATTCGCTTGTCTGCTTATTTGAATTTACTGAGAACGGAAAGGACTGGATCGCACTGAAAACCGACCTCGGTGATGTTATGAAGTTCTCCTAATTCCTTAACGCCTAATTTCTTATTCATACGCGATCCTTCAGATTCGAAACTACTCCATAATGATACTTGTAAAGAAAGGACCAAGTAAACATACAGAGGATGTTATTCTTCACATTACAATCCTAAACGGAGGCACAATTTGTCAAACTTAAACTGCAGTTATACATTGTAATTAAATTAAAGTGGGATCTAAAAGCACATATACGTAAATGGGATCGATATCAGTATCTGGGCAACTGCGCACCTACCCCTCCCCTAACCCAACAGTATAACTAACTTATTAACTTATCATAACATGTTGGGTTAGGGGAGGGGTAGGTGCGCAGTTGCCCAGATACTGATATTAATCCCGTAAATGTTGTTGTTGCTGCCGAATGTTTTTGTCCAGGTACTTGCACCAGATATGTTATTGTAATTACACCCAATTACACCTGCAATAAAAGCATTTGCCGGTACAAAAGTTAAGCTTGTGTTATTGAAGTAACAATTAATTTTATGTTTCGCATTAGTCAGAGGTTATTAGCTAAATAAATAACCTGAATACTTCGGGAAGAGTTTTACGCAGCGCTACAATTTGTATAAACGCTAGTTTCAATTCGCAGCCGTTATTTAGGCTCGTCACGTAACGCCTCTCCCGTTGCGTGACAACCCTAATAAAGGCTGCGAAGGAGACTAAAGCACATCAGTGAAAGCATTAATACAAACAACGTGCGCAGACATGATGCAGTAAAGATGAAGATGATGCGTTAGTGTCCTTTGTAAAGAAAATTTACTAAAAGGCGCTACTTAACAGCACCTTCCCGGCTTTCTGCCATTCTTGCTGACGTAGCCTGGAAAGCAGTCGGGCCGCGGCAGGGTGCGACCCTTCGAATTAAAAAGCACGGGAAACGAATGACGCGCTCGCCGACCGATGCTCTCGTCCTAAAGTTTGTCAACTGAAAGGCTGTTTCTATGGCTGTTCGCAGTCGACAATAGCAGCATGTTTTGATTCAACTTCATTTAATGCCGTTTCTAATGCAGGAAATTCAAGGTAAGTTTATACTTTATTTATTGTATAAACATTTTCAGAAACACAACAGAAGTCCATAGACTAATTTCAACAGAAGAATGAAGATATAACAATAAGCTTACCTGGCTTATGTCTTGCTAGAATAATTTTTGAACACAGCTAAAACATGACGTCCTCTTTGCTACTCTAATTTGAATAACAACAACTTTCCAATAATTAATTTTGGGTATAAGCTTACTCTCTCGAAATGCTACAAAATTCATTCTGTTTACAATTAACCCCATGCACAGTTGTTCTGCGTGCTTGCAATCAGATCTAATACGATTTGCATCCTGTTTCTAGTACTTTAAGGTGATTCCTAGAAAAAGAACCCGCCATAGATTTCCGATGAAACTTGGTATGCTGTCGTTGCAAGACAAGAAGATATTAAAAACGTAATAAAAAGCATTGTTAAAGAGGGGGCCACCGTGCTTGTTTTCATGTCACAATTCTGATGAATATGGCTATTTTGGTGACTTTTGGTAATTTCACTACGTAACAAATAAGCTCGATTATTTTTCAATGCAGTGCGTTATATCACAAAGAGTTTGATTTTCTTTGATTGTTTATTCATCTACGTCCCAGAAAAATGTCTTCAAATACCCTGCGTTTTTTATCCTTTAAGGAAACATAATTTGAACATGTGCTGTTCGGCCTGTTATGTCTCTCTCTGTAGAATAGCCATAGATTTTCTGCTATTTTTTCCCAGTTATTGAAGATACTGTTCTCATTGAAATAATGAAAATAAAAAATATAGGTCGCCGTACTCGTTTAAGAGAAAACGAGCATTTATTTCGCTGTCGAGCTTAGCCCAAGGGAGAAAAACGCAGTAGGGATGAATATCTCTTATTTCTTACCGGACATATGATTGCCGGGTAGTATCGCTGTAAAGCAGGAGCCATAATCAGGGATGGAGACCGTAAGTCTTGGGATGCGCGCGGACCCATGATATGGGACAATTTTTCTATTTTTAGAACAAATTGCGCCATCCTGACGTCATATATCCGCGCTGATCCACGCACGTGTCTTGGGCTCTCGCGTGGATGTTGTCACGTTGTGTGATGAAATGATGAGAGCTGCGAGATTCTCTTGCCGATTTTTCACAGCGATGACAGGGAATAAGGCAGAGAAGAACCAGGGCTCTTCTATGGACTTTTATGCCCTAATTTAATGGAAAAGGTGTGTGTTTTCAGGGTCAAGAATTTCTTTAATTTCGTGCTGTGAATGAATAAAATCCGCACGCCGGCTAGTTTTTCCCGTAAACTTTTGTGTTTGTTTTGTAGAGAAAAGTTCTGTAAGAAAACTGTTTACTCCGGTATCGAGTTAATTTGTGAGTTTGCCAAACAATGCTTTATCACAACCAAAATCTGTGTTTGATATAGACTGCGAGCAGTCTCTTTCTTTTCCTAGCGTATTCCTTGAGATATCGAGTAGCAAGTGGCGAGCGGCGAAGGCGCGAGCCGCGAAAAGCGCGGGCGCGGAGGAAAAGGAAAAAGAAAGAGACTGCGGTGGTATTTTGATCTTTTCAATTTGCCGCTTTTGACAGCTGTTTGATTGATGGTTCTGCCCAGTTTGCAATCTGAGACTATTTCGCGGCAAAGTTATTGTTATAAGTGTAAAATGGGGTTGACTAGCCTACACGACTTCTACGGTTCGTGACATTTGTACATTTGCCGTTCTCTGTTGGGTCACTCGACATTTTGGTCGCTTCATGCACTCGTGTTTATGAAGGGCAATTCATGTTCATGTTGTGTTATAAGAAGGAATTCTAAGTAGAGTAAAGCAGTTAGATCGTGCCATGGGAAATTATCTGAGGTCATAGGTCTGCTTGATTTCCGCTGTTATCTGCATATCGCTTCGTCGAATGCGACACCTCTGTAATTTGCCATGTGTTAGTGCATTGTTTTGGCTCATTTCGATTCATTTCTATTGCAATATGTTTTTAGGTCTCCAAGTATTTGCTTTTGAGGGACAAAATATGACGTTAACTGCGAACGTGCTGCTTACTTGCGTTCTATATTGTGACGCCGGGCTTGGCTGTGATTAGAACTGTTTGTACAGTCGGTAGATTCATTCTTATCGATCACGGGTATCATATTTGCCCTTATTGTACGTTTTTCTTCGGAGTAGCTTTACTTTACTTCGCTTGCCTAGAGAAATTCTCATGTTTCTTGAAGCTATCTGATGGAACTTATGTTTCTGGAGCTCGATGTATAGGTTTATTCCTCCTTTGACCGTTCTTGTACCACAGGATTCAAATGTAGCTCTTTACACGCAAGTCTGTTAACTGTGCGTGTTGGATATGCCATCGTTCGACAATTACTGCTGGCGAATGTCCATCGATGATTTCTTTACCAAAGACAAAGCTTTGGTAAATAAGACTTTGACCAAAACCAGTTGGTAGCACGGCAAAAACGTCCTTTCCATTTCAAATTTAGGGATATTGTTGCTTCTTTTTGTTCGGGCTTGAGAAATATCCCGCTTAGCTTTTCCGTGCAAACCCGCGATAGAACTACCTCGTAATCCGCCAGTTTCAACTGAAACGCTTTCCCGCGAGAGCTTTGACACTAAATACACACAAGCGCATTTGATGGATTTGTTAACAGATTGACAGGTAGTTATCCAATCGGTATTTTCCGTTTCTCAGGAACGGGAATTTGAATAACAAAGAAACCTCCGTAGTCGGTTTTTTTACTGCCTCTCCCCATTCCCTCCTCGTTTCTTTCCCTAATTTGCATAATATTAACTGAGGTCCACGCGCGGAGGATTTCAGGAACAAAAACCGACTACTCGTAGTCTATGTTTGATAGTATCTTGTTGTTTCTGCTCGTTTGGCGAGTTTGCAAAAGTTTTTTAAAGGCAAGTCTGACGCGTACGAGTAGTTCATTTGCATAGTGCAGCGCGTACACTTTCAAGTCCGAGTCGGTGTTTTCAGATTGTGAACAAATCGTGAAAAAGATTTGTGTCGTTGTCTTTTGTGCTGAGATACTACAACAATTTTCACCAACGTTCACCAAAAGGCTACTAACATCATGTGTGTTTCTTTCACCTAGTGAAACTTTACACTGCGAAAATAAAATAGACAAGGAGTTTTGACTCAATCGAAATCTTTATTCGAGTCCATTAAAAGCGTCATCGTAACTTTTCTGATTATTTCTGCTGTATTCACAAATTTTCAGCTAAGCTTTTAACATGTTCTCAAGCATTAGTCAACCTTAAATATATTCAAAAACTAGAGATATTATATGAGTTCGATGTACGTTTTCACACGAAAGTACGAAGTCTAATTTGTTTTACTAGCTGTGCAAAACACGCATCGGCGGGCGCTCTCATTCATCGACAACAGACAATTTATTGGATTTTTACACAAACAAAACTAAGCAGCATCTACGGACATAAACCTATCGTCACTTATTGGGCCTAAACGCTGCTATATCCAAACATAACCAAATAGTTTTTTTTTCTCTGTTATAGAAAAGCTGTTAATCATCTTCATGTGTAAAATTTAGATTGGAGTAATGTGAAGTTCTCGTAAAAGGAGCAGTCGAACTCAACTTGATCAGCGATATAAAGCGGACATACCTAAATTCGGCACTGTCTTCACTCAAACTAGAGCAACTTACGGCGAAAATACTTCGGCAAAATTCCAACAGTCATAAAGGCGTTGAGTTGTGTGCCAAAAGCATAAACGATTTCGGGAATTTCGGACGCCATTTCCCCTGCGCGACATCCGCGAAAATCCTCGCTGCAATGTACGCGCGTGTGCCGCAGGCGATGGCGCAATTTGTTCTAAAAATAGAAAAATTGTCCCATATCATGGCGCCAACCCCAATACTAAAAATGGCGCGCGCTTACGGTCTCCATCCCTGATTATGGCTCCTGTGTAAAGTCGATAGGGAATTTAGCATTCCTGGATTTCATAAAGCCTTTTGACCAAAGATGACCAGTAATGAATGCTAGTTCACAGACATGTGCACTCGCTGACCGCCATGTTTGACAGCTCATCAATTTTTGGCTCACCATCCTTGAAGTAAAGCACGACCAGTGGCTCGTAATTCTTAGGCACGCAGCAGGGGTCCCCTGGGGCGTCTGGGTTGATTTTGTTGTACAGAGACATGATGGTAGTGTGGTGGTTCTGTTTCTCAGCTCCCCACATCAAAGGACAGTGGCCGGCGCAGTAGTTTGCGTAGAAGCCTTTTGGCGCGTGCAGCCACTTCCAACGCAAATCTTTCTTGAAGTCGATGTACAACGAACGAAGACAGCACCGTGTTTCCGTAGACCGTTTCTTGCAATAATTTGAATCCAAGGACCGCCTGTTCCTTCGTCTCTTCGAGTGCACCCGTTCACGAGGGATGAACCAAACAAGAATATTTGGCCACGGTTCTTCGTCTTCGTCGTGCATCTGTTCAGGTGCTGGCCCTCCGAGATAAATCGGAGAAACATTCACATCTTTGTTTTTCGGTACCGGCGAGCTTGTTACGGTAACCGTGAGACCGTAGTTTGAGTTAGAATTCGCAAGCCACTTCTGAACCACTGAAGTGACATCAAAAGATATCCACTTCTCTTCGCTGGATAAACTCCATGCATAATCAATCACCCTAGAACAGCCTTTCTTAGCATTGTCGTCATGTTCACCGGTGTTTTTACAGACGTCGACGCGTACATTGCTTAGAGGCTGTCGCTGGTTTGGCATCTGATAAAGCCGCAGCTCCGCTAGCGACACCCGGGCCGCGCTTTCTGTTACAAGCTTGCTGAGGTTGAAACGCAGAGAGTACACATCCTTGTCATTCTTTCCTTTGGAACCTGCAAGAGTTGATTATTTCAGTGTGTTATATAATTCAATTGTTGTTTAATGAACTGACATACGCTTTATAATCTAACCTTTGCATACTTACTTGACACGACCGTTCTAGCAGCCTCTTTTTCCAGTGGGAGTCGTTCAACTCTCTTAGCAAAGTATTCTTCGTCTGCGTCCACTTGAGAACGACACAACTTCGATTCCAGCAATAACTTGTCTTTTTCCTGCACTGCACTTTTGTACGTCTGCATCACTTCACGGCTAACATTCATGAAAATCTCTTGTTCATTTGGAGGCTTCGTTAAGCCAAGTTTGGCCAGAATCTGTCCTTGAACTGCGATCAACCTCTTCTCGCGAGCTTGTCTGCTGTTGCATGTTTTGCATCCAGTTATGAAAGCCACGCCAACAACATCCATCGATATCAAAAACCAAACATACAACGAAAAGGTTCCAAACATTTGAGATGAAAACACCGACATTTTTTCAACTTTGTTGGGTCTGGCATACAGAGAGAAATGATGGACGAGATAATAAGTATATGAATGTTAAAAAGACAATTAGCATCCTTTGAATCGACAGTCCTTTGTTAAGGCCTCTATAATGACAATTACATCCTCCGTTTACGAGGAAAACACAATACTAATGGACCATGAGTTGTCATTAGTATCTGCCAGGAAAAATTGTTAATAGCTTAGACATAATAATGGCCCTTACCAAAGTTTTTTCTGAGATAACGCGTTATTGTTTACGAACCAGTCTGCCTATGCCTCGCGTTTGCAATGATAGTACACGGGGGGAAAGAAAGCTCATACAATCGACACTCAGTGGTTTTATAATCTTTAATAATATTAAAATTGAAAAATGCTTTTACAAAAGTAAGCAGACCTTACTCAATAATCTACTCATATTGATATTAATTTAGGAGCGAAATTATTCTTGATATAACTGAAGAAAGAAGTGACTGATTTGTTGTAAGATATCTCTTTAAAGCTTAATGTTGGACTTAATTCATTACTGAGAAATATTTCAAGCCCATCACAGTTGATGGCTATGTTAATGTTTCCCTAAGGACTTAAACAGGATTAACTATTATTTGGTAGAATGGCTCCAAAAGCTATTTTCAAATATCTAGGAAAACGGTTTGTTTTCAGTTAAGTTCATTTGCATTCTCTCTTTTATCTGGTTCTTTATTGAATGAGCTTGATGCTTCTGACGTTGACAGCATTTTGCCAGAATCTAGTTAGGTAAGAGTCCTGCCCAAAACAAGAAAACAGAACGCCTCGTCCTGATCGCAGGTTACCCTTCTTTCCATCAGACCATCATGTGCAGGCTAATTGTTCCTCTAATGTGCTTATTATTCCTAAATGTGCTTTGAAATTTGTCATCTGTCGACCAACTTAACACTGAGCTCTAAAATATTCTTTTACTATCTCGTTCTCTTTCCTTAGCCTTGCTCTGAGTTACCTTACAGATTTATACTTCTTCAGCAGTGCCCTCGGCAGTTTTATTTTCACCGTTGTTTAATTCACTAACGACACGCACACGACTCTATAACAGATACTGTCTTCTCGCCCACAGTTTGCTCTCTAGTGGATTCTGGGAAACACTGCTTCTGCCTACTCTTGGTACGGATTGCGCAATGCCTTTTTCTAAACCCAGACCCATCTCTGTTGTTTATCCTGTGGAAATAAAACAGTTTATGAGAAAGATAACCGATCAATAGTGATAGACTTTTGGTGTCTCTGATCTCCACACTTTTCTCTTTGGAAATAGTCTCCGTACCTCTCTCCTAAACTATCGTACGCGTATTAAAGCAAATTGATTCTGATCGCTCTTAGGTCCTCTTAGGAATGTAATAGAAAACAAGTATATTTACCAGTGAAGACATTCTCCTTTGGTGTGACCAGAACATTTTCCAACGCAGCGACCGACATCGATGATCTGAAGCAACAACAAGGCAAACTTATCTTCAGCGCTCTGAAATTGTATTAGCGTCCTCAGTAAACAAATAAATATTAAATGAGAAACCTGTTTCAGTTAAGGACGTTCGCGCCCAAAAACTTCCCACGTACAGATTTTTTTAAAACTTTGACTGCAGGTAAAAAATGATAAGATTAGATTAAAAACGTAAAAAAATCGGGGGTCACCGAACTCGTTTTGAAGATAAGGCGCATCACAGATCATAACATTTCTGGGATTTCCAGCCACTGAGGCGATTCTGGCCGGATTCATTACTATCGGCATATATTCAAGATGAAGAATCATATCTAAGTTATGTGTGTTTAACACAGCATATATAGGCCTATTTGATAGATCTTTGCTACATATGCCATTAAATTAGCTAGAATTAGCCTTAAAAAAATACAACTTCTAATTACGCACACCTATATCCATGTACCAATTCGACCCTATTTGAATAGTATATGAGAAATAATTAAAACTTCCCACGTACAGATTTTTTTGTTTTTAGTATAATGGAAAGAATCAGAAAAGGAAGTGATCTGCCGAAAAAAAAGTGGGGGTCACCGAGCATCCAACAAAAATATTCGCACACAAAGTTAACGCAAAGGTCATCAGCTCTATATTTTGTTGAGTTTTCGACTCGGAGCGCGCGCGCTTAAAAATGACGTGGCACGCGCGTGACCAATGAACAGCGTGCGCACTAGAGATGCGCAGTAGCAATGGGCGCGAACGTCCTTAAGTGTGTCTTTAAAGGAGGTAAAGTGATGCAACTTTGATAATACATTCAGTTTTATTTTAGTCAAAAAGGTGTCCTCTCATAAACAGATAAGATTTATATGACTTTAAAGCTACCACGTAGAAACTCGATAAATGATGGATTAATATATTTCGGTGAAAGACGTATACTTTTTTCGTCAAGAGAAAATGATGTCCCAACATTTTCTCTTGTTTCGTCTAATGGCGTTTACAATAGGACTTTAACAGTGCGTGTCCGCTCGCTAAAGTGGATTTTTTAGCAATAGCATTGAATTAGGCTCTACCCACCTTTGTCACTGAGGAGTTGTGGTGTTGGACTTCAATTGCTTCGTTATGAGAGACTCTGTAACACTTTCTTTCACATGCACATGACTGGATTACTTCAACACACTTGGCACCTGAATCACAAAATATAAAAGTACAATGGTGAATGTGCTGCACTGTGGTTAAACTTGCAAGGTTCACTGAGTAGCAGAGGTTTACTCTACAGGGCAATATCTTCTAAGTCACTTACCATTTGGTCCCATTACTGTGACAGTCTTTAAAGAGGTTGGCTTGCATCCCATTTCACGAGAGCCTGCAAACACAGGAAACAGTTATAAGTTGAATTTTTAAAGAGAGTGAACATGCATGGTTGATCGTAGTGTGTGATTGGTTAAGGACTGTGCGCGATACAATGAAAATGCACACCGTTTTAGAAAAATCGTATTCATAGAATCTGAACCTGCATTACCACTTACCATGTAAGCGACACCTTCCAAAGCATTGACCGACATCAACTCTCGTTTCAAATTTGGTTCCATTGAAAAAGACTTGCTGGCTGGAAATCCGCTGGCAGTCCCTTTCACGTGGAATGCACGTGCAGCTGACAGCACTCGTAACGTCACGAACGCCACTCAATGTCCTGATCGTGGTAACCCCTGATAGCGAGGCAATGCAAAGGTCGGTACCAGGACAAACCTCCTGACAAAATAAGATTTAGGGACAAGGTGATTGCACATCTTAAGTTTATCTGCTTAGAACATCTAAAAGCGAGAGAGTATTATAGTCTCTCGCTAAAAGCAATAGAAAGACAAGTTTCCATAGAAACGCTTAAATCCGGAGAAGGTGGAGGGGGGGGGGGGGAAGGGGACAGGGAAACTTTCGTATAAAAATGACGGGCTCTTCTTTGGGTTAAACCCTGTAGTTTTGTGCCGCGTCAAAGGTGTTTAAATGCAAAGTTGCTTCCTTTAGAGCAATCCGGGTGCCTCTCTAGACAGAAATCTTAGCTTTATGGAAGAAAAAGTACCCTCTAGGGTGAAAATGAATTCAAACCACTTCTACAAAGTGTCAAGTTTGTACCTTTTAATGATTTTTTCTTAATTTCCGACAACAAGCCCCGTCAGGTTCATATAAGAGTCCCGCGGGGGAAGTGGTAACGCTACAATCCTCTATCGTATTCAAGAGCTTATAAACGTACTTGATCTCCGAGCGAGTGCTCCACTTCTCGTGTGGCATCAACAAGACTTGTTTTACAATTAGCCACTTGGAATGTTTGTCCAGTTCCTGGAACAGAGTACGTGTAGGGATGAACACTCTAATCATGAAAGGAAATACTTCCTAAGACGCGACCGTCAGCAAAACATCTGTGTACTTATGATCATCAAGTGTTTTGATTCCTGAGAGCTCGATGCATTCATATATATTGCTTACTAGAAATTACTTTGAAGTTCTATACCCTGAGAGACATACATACATGCACCTATGTCCTTTCTTACAGTTGTTAGTTTCTCTTCAGTATTGTATCTATCAGCCTATCTAATAAATACTTAGCTATCATTTTTTCTAGGCCCGATAAACATGGTCATCCGGACATCAATATCGATCAAGATCATGCCAAAAACAACAGTAAGTTTGTCAGCAAACCGCGAGCGTCACGTGTCGGGGAACTTAAATTGTTTTTGAAGTCCTTAAGTGAGACCATTATCAATTTTATTATCCTAAGCGTATATATCTGTATATTTCGTAATCTCTCTATGGATTTATTTGAGTTAGTCATAATTTGGTGGCAATGGTTAATTTATTCGGTTAAAACAAAGTTCAATGGCTATCGGCCGAAAAACACACGTTCTCCAGTTATTGTCACTGTTGTTTTTCTCATTTCAGTGATGATATTGGTGTTCGACAATGTTGTCTCTTATCTGTCCTATTAATGGGGGAAATGGGTTTATGTTTACGGCCTCACACAGGGTAAGCGTCGACAAATAACTCTAGCAATATTGAACAATAATTGAAACCCTAAGAACGAAGAAAACACTCCATCACAAGTACAGTGTTCCGTTGAGGATAGCATGCGGTATCTTCATTCACCTGGCTTTTTTTCCTACGATCGTCTTTCACGTATTTTAATCAACCGAAATAAAACAATCCCCAGGCAATTTAACTCCTAGCTGTTGCATAAGGATTTCAGGCCTAATCTAGAATATCGTACTTCTTGTATATCAAGTAAACGTTTAACCGACACTAACTAATAAAGAAAACAATTTGATATTTTTTACCTGCGTCTACTTTTTCCTTGGTGACCCTGTGGCATACTCTTTTTACCAATTTTTGTTGCTGAAGCCAAAGACCGATAGCGCTGTCAGGAAGTGCGTTTAGTTGGCTTTCTGAATATGAGAGAAGAATAGCAATTGACTTGGACCCCATTAACTAGAGCCTCCATGCGAATTGTACTTATTTTCTCTTGATTGTACCCTTGAGTCAACCCTGTCCCGTATCTTTTATCTTCAGAACTGCAACGGATATCTGCAGGAGTTCTTTAATTTCCCGCGAAAACAAGCTCACGTCCGCATGACATCCTAAAGCTGCCTTCATGTGATGTGTGACAATAGAGGACCACAGCTCTGTCATGATTGGCTATTATAAAAACACCCGCGAAAACCCCTGTGGAAGGTGCTTTTAAAGTAAAAAGATATGGCGGGACAGGGTTGACTCAGAGGGTAAGTATGGAGGATGGAAGCTCCTTGGGTTCCTGCAATTGATCTTGCTTTTTCTAAAGTTCTCATCTTGCTTCTGTCATCGATAAAGGTTACAGATAGCTAATACTTTAAACAGTACAGTCCAAACTCCTCCTAAACGAAACTTTGCAGAACTTTTCTCTGGACAGTCTGGTCACCGCAACGCCTCTATGCATCACGTTACCAGCAATGCATTGACCGCGCGATTAAATTGTGGTGCCTGGACCTAGGCAACAACAACAACCAGAATAAATGCAAGAATTGAAATGATTGAGTTTCCTTACTAAAGTACACGGGAATAGGAGTGAAATATGAAGTATTATTAAAAGGGAATTGTTAGGATTAAAATGGGTTGGAAACACTACTGTTTAGTATCCGTCTATTAATTCTTCACTTCAAATTTCAATTTTCCAAATCTATCAAACCTTCAAAATTTCATATTTTCCTCAATT
>JAHPZR010044494.1:0-35700 GCA_019787425.1 Platygyra sinensis
GACAAACAGCGCCATAACATACTGAGTCACTTATACAGATTTTATCCCCGGGTTATCAAGGCTTGCCTGTGTCACAGACAGTCAAAACCGCCGGTATAGGACGATACCGGGAATTTTTTGACACGTTCGGCTGCACCGCAGGCTAATCATGCAGATCAAGACTCGGTGAAAGTTAGAACATGCATTTTTGCTGTGCGGCATAGTCATTGCCAGCTGTGCGGCATAGTCATTGCCAGCTTACAGACTTCGTTTTCGCAGAATTTGTTCTTTTCAAAGTACCTCCTGCTTCCCCTACTGATTCTCTTCTTCTCGAGATACTTCTACGGCCTCCGAACTTGCTTGCTATTACTTTGACACATTTGGTTTTTCTGATGAATTTTCGTTTCTCGAATATAAACCTTTTCAAGTTTTTTGACGCCATCTTATTTGAGTGACAGACATGGTGGAAATGACAATAATTGTATGAGAAAATCTTATGTGATATGCATAATCTAGTCTAACGACGCACGTAAAATCTGTGTTCTGAAGTATTTCTGAATTTCTGATACCAAGAAAAAGAAGTTATTGATCGCGTTTGAGTGAAATAGCCGCGCTAGAATACCTTCATTTTGCTATACAATTTGCTTGTAAAACCGAGTGGCAATTCGCGGGAAAATTTAGAGACATATTGTATGAAAAATTAAAAGTGCAATTCTTCGCCACACAACAAATCTATGTTCTTCAAATTTCAACAAAAAAACCCTTGTGCTGAGTATCTTTTCCTTGTATCTCATTAAATAGTCAGACTCAGTCAATCACTCCCAACTTATTGGCCAACGAACGATTAACTTTTCCCATACACCTACACTTTACTCACGATCAGTGACACTTTTGCTGTGTTTGCCTCCAAGCAAAAAAAGGTCGCACAGTACCATTTTGTCCCAGGAAGTGGTCCAATGGACTTTTGCCCGGGAATGGCGAAATGTCCTTCAAATTCGGAAGGGCGGGCAAAGAAAAGTGCCCTGTCTGACAAGGTGTCTGGACCTATCCTATCCTAACGAAGGCCTGTGGTGCTACTGTACGTGACTCTGCTACAGGGGCGGATCCAGGAATTTCTGAAAGGGGGGGTTGTACACTATCAATGAATGTCACCTGTTCATGTCGCTTGTTATACCTGAACCTGATACGACCTTTGCGAAATGTACATTATCTTTTCATAACTTGACAAGCAGTCGAATGGTAAAAGTGAAATAACTTCGTAAAAACAATTTTATTCTATTATTATTTTACGAAGAATCAAGCAAAAAAAAAAAATTCTCAAAGGGGGGGTTGCAACCCCCTCAACCCCTCCCCTGGATCCGCCTCTGCGCTGACGGCGAGCTCCGCCCAATCCTGCACCGCCTCCTGGGGACCTCGGCTCTGGCCTCAATCACCACTCCTACTCCGACCGGACGGAATTCGAGCCAAAACCGCCGCCCAAGCAATCACTTTCAACAAGCTAAGTGACGATGCAATTTTCTGCTCAAATTATTGCGTTCTCGAGGAACGAGAGAACGCATCCTAATTTGGTTTGCAGGCGTGAGAAATCGAGATTTTTTTCTGCAATTTGGCCGCCCCTCTAAGTTTTTTCAGGGGCTTTGGGCCTCATATACGCGTGCAAGTGAAAATAACACGTGTGGCCAAATAACACGTGCAAGAGAAAATAACACGTGTGGCGTTTGGCCTCGTTGTCCTGTACATCGATTACGTCATGCCTGTACATTGGCTCTCTTCTGTATTCTTCGAAGTGTGAGCTAGGGAACTAAGTACAACTCCCGATAAAAGAATAAAGCCGCAGTCAACCATAAGTTTCCATTTCCATTTCCTTTTCTTACATAACCTGCAGAAAGCACTTCCTAATCTTTGATTACTACTAGTTATTACACATATATTTAGATACGATGGTTAGGAGACCTTTTTCTCGCCCACTCACTTCCTATCACTTTTTAACCTCAAATTACCGTGTCGAATTTAACCCGCGAGTAGCCTCTCTTGAAATAGAGGGTACTGGAAAATATGCCAAGAGAATATCCCGAACTTTCCCGTTCACTTTCCATAAACACAACATGATTCTCTTTTAGTTTCAGATGCTTTTGTTTTATTTTTAAGTGAGTTACAGTTTGACTAAACGGAAACTGTGGAGTTAAGCTCAAACGCAATAGAGGAGCCCAGGGTAGAGAGCTACAGAGCGAATCAAAACGAAATTGCAATTATGGTCCTAGCCATCCGATGATTGTTCATTACCCGGTTAGATATTGTGCATTTACTATGAGGCAGTAGTCACAATTTGTTGATCGAGTCCAAGATCAACCTGAAACCTCAACACCATCCAGCAAACTATTGATGCTATAAGTGGATGCCGCCCACGGCCAGCTACATAGAGCTCAGATATCGTACTTATTAAGACTCTCAAATGTCGAATTTGGGAGGAGAAATCCAGTTTCTCGAACCTTCGATTTCTCGAGCCATCTGATAACTCCAGTCAAAAAACGGTTTTCCTTTTGTTGTTGTTCTTTTTCTTGTTATATAATTTAAGGCGCGGTATTTTGAACTCCTGACTTCTCGAACAACCCTTATTTCCTTCGAAGAATCATGATTCACGAGCACTACAAGCCGCCAAGCGGCTGGAAATAAGTTAACCTGACTGATCCCAAGCGTCAATAAGTCTGTCCCTGGTTCATGGCATCGTCTTTGCAATCTTTTGTTAGATGTCAATTAACTGACTGCGGCACGAGGATAAAAGGTTTTTTTTTCATGAAGATAAAAGTTTGTTTTAGGAGGATAAACGTATTTTTTTTACGAGGATAAAAGTTATAAAGAGATTGGTTTGCAACAATATAAATGTTTGTAATTTTAATACAAAAACAAACAAATACACGCTTCGATACGGCGCCCAAGCTTCCGGTACTTATTTAGACACACTAAAGTCAATTCATTTATGCCACGCTTTCGACATGTCGAAGGAGTAAATTTTAGAAAATATTGACCTAATGTGGGCAAAAGTTTCGTCCTTTGAATTTTATTATCTCCAGGTTACATAAGATTTCAAGTTTATAGGACTGAACATGAAAAAAGCTTCTAAACAGTGCATAAACACACATATTCAAACATGAAGAAGTAAAAGTTAAGTTTGGCCGCAAGCCGGACTTTAAAACCGCGTGGTTGGGATTGGTGGGTGGGAATTTACTATAAACTGTTAAATCCCTCTCTTAACTATTTTTAAATACTTTAGAGAATAGGATTGGATCCAAGTGTATTTGCTGCGTGCTAAGTGAAAGCCTTCCGGACTCTTAGCTTTGTAGCAGCTGGCTGACTCCAGAGCGCAACTTAGTATGTTTTTTATTGTCTTAACACAGGTTTGCAAATGGCAAACTTTGTAACTTGATAACGGAAACTTTGCTAAAATTTCCGTGCGGGGCCACAGAATAGAAGTTCCCACATTATGCAATCTTTTTATGGAGTTTATGTTAACCATGTGGTGAACCATGCACACACCAGGACATTACATCTACAGGATCTCAGTGGGGGTAATTTCTATTCGTTGAAAGGTGAAATTATACAGATTTCCATTTAGCTGGATGTCTTTCCAGAGATTTTTCGAGATCATCCCCGTACCAAATACACCACCCACGAACTCTTTTATTCTCTGTTCTATATCCGTCCTGCAAGAGCACAAATCTACCGCAAAAACCTGATTAAACTAGTGAGTTCTCCCTTAACCTTCCTTGCTATGCAAGACAGTCGCACGTGTAAATAGAATATATCGAACGCCATCGTCCTGATTTTTCGCAAAGCTGACTAACTAGAATAATAAATCATATATTTTTTTCTATGCCGCAAAGGAATAAAATTAGAATGATAGTAGTGCTAAATTGGTCTGTTTGTTCAGGAATTTAAATTTATTTGTTTAGCCATCATTTGAAATAAACTTAAAAATAAATACGTGGGCAGAAAAACTATATATAGGTCAAAAGGCTAGCTGAGCCTTGGCTCCTCGCGTGGGTGAGATGATCTCTTTCTCGCGCGACTGTCCCGCGTGACAGACCTGCGTGTGTCGCGTGCCTGCAGTATCTTTTCGTGCCGATTTGAAAATTAATTAGATCGATTAAGATTTCCCGGCTTCATTGAAAGATTACGGATGTGATCAAATGGGCTGCGATCAAATGTAAACAGTTCAATTTGATATTATTTACACAAGTATGTCTGCCACTCACGGAAAGTTCCCCTGCTTCGTGGGATTCCACAGCTGACTTCATTGTTATACTGTTTCACTTTCGTGGACAAATTAAAAAGACAATTAAATTAGTTTCTCGCTGATTTCGACCTGCTTGGAGCAAGAGAAAGTGAGTTATGAACTCCCAGACTTGACGGCGGCTTGTCGCGACCCCGTCATGGGTCTGCTAATACATAACCTATAGGCCATATCGTCGGTAATGTTAGCATGTCCAACCAGAAGCCGGAATTTAGCGCAAATTTCCTTTTTCCGCTCAAAAGTGAATTATAAGCACAGGCCCTCAATACCCAGTTTTAAGTGGTTCAAATGAGCGTGTCGCAGATGTATTCAGTTTTTGGCAGCCAAATACAAAGTGCGCAAGGTTCTCAGTGATAATTAAGTTTAAAAAAACTCCAAATATGAGCCACAGCCCAGATCAAAGCCAATCCCTCTATACAAACGGCGAAAAAAGACAAGTTGCCTGCATCCATGCTAAAACAGTCGGCTGAGCAGATTATGTGCAAGTCTACGAGGACAGCCGGAAGAAATACAATAGCTCTTCATCCCTTGATGACAATATTTAAAAAGCCTTAATAGAGCTCAGGCATCAGTATAACACTTACTTAACAACCGAGGTTAGAAGGGCAGGAGCCAAGCCTGGTCATAAGAGAGAGAAATGAAAAGATGTTCAATCTTTGCAGCACTTTTGCCAAAGCAATGAGTTTAAAATGAATAAAATCTTTGTCGGAGGGAAGCTTGGGTGGCTACATGAGAAGAGAAGACGAGAATTTTAGCGCGTGGGAAGCGCAAAAAGACATACATGTAGATGCTACAACCATGACAACAGAAAGGAGAGTGCCAGGGAATTTCTTTTTAACCAGCCAACATGTTAATCAATCATAAGTTGTCTATGTACCGGCTGTTTGTATTTCAGTCTCGCTTTAGTTAAAAGCTGCGATCGCTAGAGTCCGTGTTTATCTTATAGGAATCCGCCATTATCTGAGGATTACCCAGTGAAACGATCAGGCTGTCGCGAGCAACAACTGAAAACATAAATATTTGAACTCGAAATACAGATAAGTATACGTTCTTCTCGAGGTTCGCTTACGAAGAGCAATGAGCCGCAAAGACCTAACCTGAAGTCAGGATCTTTTCTTTTGGAAAGGAACACATTAATTCCCTCAGTAGGTTTCCACCTTTTATTAAAATCAGACAAATAAAACTCTCTTTCCTTTCGTTTCAATCTATTCTTCCTCGCCGAGTTTGCTTTCTTCCCCTGACACTCCACTATTTCTCCCTAGAAGTGACTACCGAAGACGCAAGAATATGAGAACCAGGTCGACAAATCCGTGAGGCCTGGAGGTTGAGTGCTGTGCAACAGAAGTGTGGATCTTAATTAGTTAATTACCAAGTGCGGTAAGAGAGATAATTTTCTGATTCCTAAGAAGGCTTTTGACTCTTGGGAGACCAATCTAGTAAAATTCAAGAGGTAGATTGAAATTTTCAAATCATTAATCTTAGTTTAGAGTTTGTATTCTCTTTTGATTTCTCATGTATCGTGAGTAATGATCCTTGGTTAATACCGATTGGTGAAATGTTCTTCAGTTCTCCACCACTTTGTGACGGCTGGTTTGATTTCATGTGCCTTGAATATCCGATCAATGAGAGGAAAACATTTGATGAATTTATTACACTTTTTAGGTCACTGCTTTTCAGCGGTGACTTTCCTTTTGAAATTCTAACATTTCTTTAGCTTGACCTCTTTTTACGTCTGCTACTTAGTTCTCAGAGGTAGCTATGGCAAGAAATGTATAACCAACTAAAGGGGTCAATATTGTGAGCGTGGGATAGCAAGAGCAATGCTGTTCAGACTAACTTGCTGAAATAAAAAGCGCCGTTAGAAGCGACTTTTTGTGATCGTTGAAAGCAAAAAGTACTTGGATTGGTTTAGCGATTTCTAAGCCCGCTGATTGGCTTAGGATAACTCGTGTAATAGTCTTAATAAGAAAGGGGTTTTTTAGCCGACAGGAGTAAACTCAAAACCACCCTTGCAGCGGTCTTCAAAGGTTGAATATTTTCCCGCCCTCAGCACTGGCTGCATGTTTTCCCGCGCTTAATGTGCCATGTCACGAGCTACTCGTTTTCTCGCGCTTAGTAGTACCGGTCGCCAAAGTCTCGTCTTTGACTCCAGCTGTTTTCGTTTCCCGCCTTTGGCATTAGTTGCACGACATCTTCCCGCGCTCGATACTGGTTGCATTCTGATTGGCTCATTGCAACATTTGCGCTTATTGTGATTGGCTAGATAAGCTGGATTAGTCTGGTTCATAGCAAAAAAGTTTCATCACGAACAACCTGAAAAATTTTGGAATTGTTCTTTAGAATGTCAAAATACTTCTTGCTAAAAATAAATAACTTTATTATAGAAATACTCTTCGGAAATCAATAAATAAGATCTTTTTCATTCTTTTCATAAATAAATACTAACTATAATTTAGAGGCCCTTGGCCATGGAAGTTAATTTAAAAAAATAAGTATGTAAATAATATAAATAGTACAAGGACAAGAGAGTGTATAATAAATATAACTAACGAACTGGATAACAAGTTGTACAGAAGAACATATTCTTCATAAATAAATGATGCACGTCAAAAGGCAAAGGCTACAACTACTTCGGAGAGTTAATAACTTATTCATTATCTTTTACATTTTTGAGAAAAAAAGTGATTAACTTGTATGGTAAATAGTCTGGGACAATATCTGCTAGTTTCTCTTTCGATCAAAGTAACTTCATTTTTCGAATATCGAATACGCTTCATGTTACTAATTCAACATACTAAAATAATTATATTGTAGATTTCAATCAGATAGCTAAGAAGGAATTTTATATTATACCTAATTTTCTCTAGTTTTCTGTATTGGCTCCTGGCCTTGCAGGTTCACTGAAACAAGTTGCGGCGATAATAAATCGCCATGACACGCGCCACCGCATGAAACTCTTATAACGATCACTCGGATGGTAGCAGTGTGATATTGACTATATAGAGAGTCTTGGCAATACTATGTTCTTTTTGTAAACAATAAATATAAATTCTTGCATAAATAATTTAAATAATCTCTTGAACTTCATATAAATATAGCCTAAGATGTAATCGTATCAGTTCATTTCTATAAACTGGACAGATCTCTGCCATGGGAGTGTTTTTCTGGCCGATTTTGTCCTTCCATCTCTTGTTATCGCCAGGTACCACTGGTCGTTAAACTTTGATCGAAATCTCGTGTATCCCTTGGATGACAGATCTTGGAAAAACACGCAACCTTGGTTTGTCTTGGCTTGCTGGGACGGCTGTTGATCAATACAAGAGTTATTCATGTCAGTTTTTTAGCCCTGTATTATTATCTTGCATGTTGCCTGTTTGGGGGATGAGACATAGATTGGTCATGGGAAAGGAACCCCAGTTACAGTATCGGTGACCCTAGCTCGAAGCGTGACAAATAAAGATTTTAATACGCTAGCTATTTTGGTCTAGTTTTCGTTGTGAAAGTTTTACAAAAATAGTATCTCCTCCAACCTGAAATCGCTTTTCGACCAGCATTGCTGTATGTTTGAGATTGGTTTGAATTTTTTGAGTTATCTCGATATTTTTGCTCTATCCATTTGCTGTCTAAGTACTCGATTGACTAGACGATATGATACGTCTAGCCATCACATTATGATATATTCTATTAGGACAGGGATGTTGTACCGTTTTTATTATCGACTAAGTAGCCTGGTAGACGATAAGGCATTAAGTGATTTTGTCTCGGCACTGTTACTAATCGCCGGGCCGTGTCCACTGATAACTTCACTGACACCTCTTATCTGACAGCTTGGATTGGGGATACGACTGAATTTGTTTCCATTTTTCCCCCGCATCACGTATTTTATCCATACGTGAATCAGTCTTTTTCTAATCACTCTTCCTTTCCCATCCCCTCTGTATCCCTCGATATCCCAACCCACCCAATATCTTAACTAGAAAGTCATCCAGGTTGTTTCCAGCGATTCAAGTCACACGTGCTATGGGTTCGACTCGGTGTGCATGAAATGCCACCTGTTTGCACAGTACATATAAGACCATATAATGGAAAGTCTGTGAGCGTATCATATCGGCTCGTCAGATCTATCCGCTTCTTGGGAGGTTACTTAACAACCCGTCTGCGGTTAAGACGTTTTCCCTCTGTAGTCAACACATACTTCAGTGTGTAAAAGCCATGAAAAGTAGACAGTCTTGCTTCAAACACGAACTTGCAGAATATTCTTCTTTGGCGTACATCCGATGGAAATGGTGCAGTTATCGAATCTTATCCGGATTAGAAAAATTTCCTTACACTGTGCGCCGTAAAGCCGTATAGGGTAACTAACCAAGATGCGCAATTTCCGTGAGAAATCCGCGCCCCTCGGTGGGGTCAGAAAGTGGTTCAGATACTTCGCCATGCACTGGAATAGTTCTACACTGTTTCCAATTGTATTGTCTCGCACGAAACCATTTAAAAACTGAGCCAAACCACCATATAAACCGGTGCCAAATTTTCTGCATACCCCCAGGCATGGTGTGCGCCTCAGTGGGTCCATGAGAGCTTGCAATACAGCACAATACCGATCATTATAACCCTATCCAAATACAGCATGTACAAACTCTTCCTTGTATTAAAGGCATCGAATATACAACAGGTCGGCGAAATTTTACGTTATAGCGATGAACAGAAGGATAAAACTTACTTTTGCAACGACTGACCCATGCTTGTCGAGACATAAGCAGAGACTTCCATCGTATGATTTCAATATAATTTGACCCCCAGATCCAACTGATTCCAGCTTGATCTTAACTACAAAACAAAACATAATATCATTAAAACAAAGCATAGCGAATCCAATAAATGGATGACACTGTCACGCTCTTACGAAATTATTACGCTGATTGCACATTGTGACACGATATAACAGCGCACACTCTAAACGAGAACGTGACCAAGCGTTCTACAAGATTAAGAGAAAGAGATTTCGCGCAAGTTTAATGTTTCCCTCAATGCGAGGTGATCAAAGTGTTAATCCAGGTTCTTACAGCAGAGCCCGCGCATGCAAACCATGTCGGTGATTTCAGTGCAACTGAGGTATTAAACATGATTAAATTGGTGTTAAATAGATTGAAAATTAAATGGGTCGAAGAAAGCTTTAACATCGTCCAAATTCGCCTGTAGATTCGTTTGGACGTGATTCGCGGTCGCTTTTCATAAAATCTTGTTCTCCTATTCAGCGCCTATTAAATAAAATTAAGACCTCTTTGTTACTTTACGATCATTAATTAAAATCAAAATGGTCGGCGGAAAGACAAATCCCAGTTCACATACATCACTCACCACTTAATTCGTGTTTGTCACCAGAGCCGTCCACTTTACCGTTGTGGATTCGCACAAACCTAGCGCTGTTCTTGGAGTACAACCTTTTGTACTTATGAATTGTTACAACGTTGCTATTTATCACATCCAGCGGGTTAATTCCACTGTTCTCTAAAGCTTGAGTGTCCTAAAAAGCAAAGCAAACAACATTTAATTACACTGCGGACCTACCAAGGCGATCGAAACGCTTTGTGCTGTGGTTTCGGTGAACTTGTGCGGGATCTATCAGCTTATTTGCTAGTCTGTCAGTAGTGCTTGCCGCCTTTGCAGACGAAAGCCGCGCAAGATAAACATTCCGTGGACTTCGCGCGCGGCGTTAAGCGAAATTGCGTGGGAGTTCAAGTTGTTTTTCCGCCAACGAGGGCAGGATCGATTGTCGCGTTTGACAAGCTTGACAAAGTTACCGCGAATTGCCAAGAAAAACAACAGTCTCAAATATCAGGACAGCTGGGCTATTCATACAAGAGCCATTGTATCTAAGATGATTATTGACCTCTGACATAAGGATTTGATTATTTCAGCTGCGATTTAACCGGCAAAATTCCTCGCGGGCAAAAATTGCTGTCGCTTCTCTCTCACGGGCAGACTAATATTTTTTGTGGACCAGCTTCCAAGTGTTGAGAGGCAATAACAGTGCTCTAAGCGATACGAATCTTCTCGATATTGGTCGAATGACGTAAATTCTTAAAGAAAAATCCGCATCTACGACTTCTTAGCTGAATATTTTGCCTTGAATTAAAAATTTTTAAAAAAGTTAAACAACTTTTTTTAAGAACCGTTCAATGACCCTGGTGCTCTTAACGTTTTATAAAATCAAAGTTGAAAGATTTTTTTTCCACGTGGGACACTTAACTCAAACGATGTTTAAATGTTAACTTAAACTTTACGATCCTTTTAAATATACAAGCGAACGAGGGTGATTCAGAAAGCAAAGTACAAAATTTATCGAAGTACTTACTGCAGAATGCGGAGATGGTTTTCTTGTGGGCATTGCAAGACAACTGGGAATAAAAACAGAGAACACTCTTAAAATCTTGGAAATAGAAGTCACTGTCCAACTGGAAATCAAAGGAGAACTCCGTTTCTGCAATCCACAATAAGATGGTTTACTTACGATGACAGGCATAAAACAAGAATAATCCAAGACCAAAGTTGTTCCCACGCCATGTTGATGATAATTTTGCACGAGATGTCAGGTCTATCTGCCTTGTGACTTCTTAGTAAATTTTGGAATTCAGATGCTGTTGACCTTACCGATGCGTGTAACGATTAAATCGTCTCACTCTGTTATCCAGCTTTTATACTGGACACGCGAACCTGCTGACTGTAGCGACAGACATCGTCGAGTGGTCGGCATGCCGAACATTCCCCGTTTTCTCTCCGAAGGATGTTTCCCTTTATATACAAATAGCGGACAAAAAGCCGACCCCACCCCGAAGTTGGCACAGAATCACGTAATAGCACAAACAATCGTGCTTTCCAGTGAAGTTTTTCTTCTCGTTTTTGCGGAAAGCGAGGGTAGCGTAGGAGTGCTGTGGCTATTTTTCCAACCACACCAATCACTCAATAAGAGTTTGCAATTTAGATGGTTGTAAAATACTGAATGCTAACGCAAATCCTTCAAAGGCTCTTATATTCTTTTCTGGTTCCGGTTAGACGAGCACATTGATTGCGAGAGCTCTGACGCAAAAGGAACAAATTCATGTACGGCTATTCAATGAATATAAATTTTTTAATCATCAGGAAGCATCACCGTCGCCTTTTCAACACTTCAAACCAATGTTTGTGAATATGCTGACTAACCCGTTCTGGGCTGAAATTAGAGTTGTCACATAAATATCCTTCCAAATTTATGACTGACCTTTTAAGGATTTAGAAAGGTTCACTAGATTTATTTTCTTTCCTTCTCGGAAACGAGAGGTCATTTAAGCCATGCCAGTACGTCTTCTCACTCAGACAAACACTAACGTCTTGCTAAACAACACCACAATCTTTTGAGTTCACCTGAGCGTAACATATTATGCAAAACTTCAGCCAACACAAACAACTTAGCTCTTGCAATTTCTAGAACTGTCGCGTGAACAATTGCGAGGATTACACGCTGAACGAAAAAAAAGAACTATAGCATATCTCTCAGCATAACTGCATCGTAACGTAATTTTAAATCAATACGATCTTTAAAAAGTAAATTTCAAGGCGTGGGAGGGGTTTTCCCCGAGTCATGTAGATTGTGTTGGTCTGATATCATCGCGCGCAAAATAGAGTAGAAATACAAAAAGACGAATAATTATAATAAGTAACCCTTCTTTTTCTTCTCCTCCAAATTATTGACACTGTTTTCAAGAACATTACAGAGGCCGGAGGTCATGCTGGTTGTAGGAAAGCTAATGGCGTTAGTCGGACAAATGTGACATCCTTTTCTGAATGTATTTATAACCGTTCTGTTTGAGGTATTTCGGCTGAGCTTGTATATTTGCTTATGTAGTATGAAAATGATTGGTTTCAGCTCTTACAAAGTTTCGGGGATGGCATAAGCCCACTGCAACCATGGGAGAAAAAGACAATTAAGGAACTACTTTCAACTGTATTTGAATGATGTGGGGCGGATTTCAGTATTTTGTATTGCATGATCAGCAATGCAATCTTTATTCCTCCTAGCCTAATTAACCACATAACGGCACAGACGGTGGAATAAAAATTGCTGTTATATAAATAAGTACATTACATCATGACACAAATACTTTGTCTCCATATTTTTGACATGTCATGTCGGCTAATGCGGTTCCTGTACGACTAAATTGCTGATAATGGCTATTTCAGTTTTTTAAAATAACGCAGGCCGGAATTATTTTAAGTGCCGCATTTAAATTTATATCGTTTTTTGTCGATATCTAGACTGCGAGATATTTCGTCTGGTCTCTGCTCGTGCAGCAAGAGACCGCGAAATAGATGTATGACTCAATCTTATGACGTCATTAGGTAACATAAGCCGGTAGTTGGTGACTTTGTTTCTTTGTACGCATGCTACGACAAAAATTGTAACAGTACTAATGAATTGCAAACTTTATTTACAACATGTTCGTATGAGATAAATCAATAATTGATTTTTTGAGCGAGTACCTTTTGAGTAGCTACAGATCCCAAAGATAACCGAGTCATTTATTAGGCGCATTGCCGTGTTCTTTTTCTTTTTTAACTTGGAACTATATTGGTTTTGAGTTAAACGTCCGGAAATTTGCCCTTTGATGAGGCATGAATAACTATATTTAGATTAGCTTCGATACATAATTTTGTTTCGGAGTTTTTGGAGTTTCCGGAGACAAAAATCGCTTACAATGATGTTCAGCTCGTTCCATAAAAAAACAACAGAGAAAAGGAAGTTGCCGTAAAACCTCTTTCCTTCAAATTATTTTAGGTATTGTTTTTTTTTTTTTACCTTGAAGTAAGGGAAAACAAACAACTCTGCTTGAAGATCAAAACAAACTTCAAATCCTTCGTACGGTTTTTCAATCTTCGCCAAATTGGAGCCGAGTCCTGTTTTTCAGTGGAGACGATGTGGCTGAGAAAACAAGGCACTTGTGTTAACACCTATTGTTCAAGTCATTTGTTGAATGGGACGAGGCCGGATAAGCCACACTCAAAACGATTTATACACAAATCGTAGGTTCGTTTCAGAGGAAATTTTCAACATAACTGTGGTTTGTTCAAGTTCACACGCTCTAAATGGTCTTTCGTCTTTGAACAATGCGGGCAAAGAATCAAACAAGGCTCAAAGCTGAATCCAATTTGTGCGGGTGCTGAAACACACGTGTAATAATAAACATACCCTTACAACTGACATCGTCACGGTTTCTGAGTAAAGCTTGCTATGAATAGCCGGAAAATAGACCCCAAACAGCTTTAGCTTCTGCTTCAATTTTGTTTTGTTTTTTTTGTAGGATTTTTCACTGAAGCAGACAAATGTCTCACATGTTTTCACCTGGGCTTAGAAACCTAGTACCAACGGGAAATGTTGGGTTAACTGTTTATTGTTGGCACACCTCTTCGAATTGATAATCGTGTGTTTTTGATGAGTATTAACGAATTCATCTTCTCTTTGAATACTGTTTTATTTTTCTTTAGTTATCCGATTAAGTCCTTAGTCTGTTTTGAATAGCAATCGATAGCCACGTTCTCACAATAACAAAACAACAACAAACTGATACAGTACAAACGAGCATAGCGAGGAGAAAACTATTGAGCAGATGCCGGCAACAGACTGAATATATAAATCAGGCTGACTTTTCATAAAACCAAAGTGAAGTCCTTCTCGATAAGCTTTGTAAACGTAATTTCTTTTTTACGCATGCAAGAGAACTGTTACGTCGAAATCTTTTACAAGGTCAGTGTTTTTGTAAGTCGTAAGTTTCCATCAGTGATTCAATTTGCAATCGCTCACTGAGTTTTACTCGTAGCTACTCGTGTTTTGTAATTAGTTCATTTTGTCATCTGTGTACCAATATCACTAAATGCTATGATGAGAATTTTCAATTCTGTGTTTTTATCTTTGGACTAATATTACGCTAATCCACACACGACTCACAAGTGGAAGATATTTCTCTAATCCTTTGCCCAGCCATCACCAACCTATTTTTCAACCGCTCGCCAGTAAGTGATCAGTTCTTCTGTAATACTGCCCCGTTTTCTCAAAGGTTGAATGTCATTTCAGAGCTAAAAAACTGTCAAACTGCCAACAGAGAGGAGAGTGCAAGAGACAAAATAAAAAATGATTGCTTGCAAAGCGTTTCTTAAGGATCGCACTCACACTGAATACTGCCCGCAATAAATGAGCCAAATGTGTGTTGTTGTCTGGGATGTCCAAGTACTGGCTTATAAAACTCAAATTCCCGTAGGACCATTTAAGCCGTCACGATGGCCATGACACATAATCAGCAACGTGGTCAGTTGAACTCACTGAACTGAACACGCTCAATTTTACGGTTATCCTCAAGTTCTGAAAGAAAGTTTTTCTGTGTTTCTCGCTTCATTAACAACCTGCAGAAGATATCTAAGCTGTTAATGTGGTATGGCATTTAATCAAACAATTGGTTTTAACCCTATATCTGAATACCGTAGCCATATATCTTGCACGGAAGCGATAACTAAAAACCTCTTAGTATCAAACAACTAGTAAATTATTTTTCAAGTATTTTTCTACTGAAGGAAATTCTCTTTCCCTATTCAGTCCCACGGGACACTCTCTCAAGGCGCGTAAAGAGAACATCGAAGGAGCTTGACGTGATACAGATGAGAAATTTTTTCCACTTGACAACGCTTACTTTTCTCTGATCACCTTGGAGATTCAGAACGAACACGTCAAAGCACATTTTAGCAAACTTCAATTTTAGTCATGACCCCCTAGTGTAATGGGAAGGAGCTTTACAACGCCCACATTATTTTAAGATAAAGTGAACGCCCTTTTCCTTCTTTCGCGGCATCTGTACAGTGTGTATACGTGCTTGCTTACTAAAGTACGACATGTTCTGCTATCAGCTTTGTATGTATAACAAGACGACATGCTGACTAATTCGGAAATAACTGGATAATAAAACAACATGAGGAAGACAAACTAAGTAGTGGTCATAGGAATCTTTTGTAATTCAGTTATTTACAAACTCGATCAGGATACTAGAACATTATGTGAAAATTATTTCGCGCACGAAACTAGCTAATTACTCGTTAATTATATTAATTTGAAATTTATTAATTTGTTTAAAAAATGACAAATTGAATATATAATCGTACGTTTTGGTCGTAGTAAATTACATCAAGATTTTCAATTTTTACCATCCCAACTATTGCGTGATATTTCACTTAATATCCGTTCAGAAAATCATATAAGAGCTAAAGAAATGAGGTTCAGAGCAGCTAACAACTGGCTATAAAAAGAACAAAATGACGAAATCTTTGCGGAAAAAGAAACAGTTATACGTCAGGGATTTTTTGAATGACGTAAAACTGAGTTTGTTTTGTTTACAATTGAACGTAATAAGCCTTCACAACATAATAAAGCGGCTTTACAACGTCAAGCCAAGTTTTAACGAGAAAAATAAGTAATAACAAAAAGATGGCGGGCCAAAATTGTCGAATGTTCCACTCTTGATCCATGGTGGATTATCCACTTAACAGTGTACCTTAGATGTTAAGTTCATTAATCTTTTCATCAGCGATGACAGCAAAGATGTCTTAAGCCAGGATGTTTGTCAACTGTACATGACTGCGGTTGCCAAAGAAAACGCGGAAAAAAGTTGCCCTGAAAGACAAAACTTGCGGTTATGAGGCGGCCAGGAGTCTAGCTAGCTTGTGATAAATTCCGTGCTGGCTTAGTACTAAGATCTAGTAACAACACTTGTATACCGTTAGATCAGAACGTGAAATACTATAGATATTCATTAAAAACATGAACTCGTTAGGAATATTGTAAAATCGTCAGAACTGAATGGACTTTGAGGGCAGACCTTCCTTGTCTACTATAAAACAAGAAAACATGAAAAACGTAGCAATGCTTTAGCAAGTACAAGTTTATTATACTCGTCCGGAAAGAAATTAATTAAATTGGCTTGACAACGTCTTTATCGGATTTCAAGTTTTGGACATCTTCCGTTCCAAGCCCTGGTAATATCGTTGAGTTTACATTGTAAAGAAAAACAGACTGTTGCTAGTCATTGTAAAAGCGAAGGAAGGCTTATTGAAGAAAAAAATATATCCAGTTTTACATCAGAGAACCCCTTTGTTGAGTATTGTTGTTTTTGTACATTTACGTACTTCCCCATATGTTTTTAATCCTATTTGCTTTTGTCAATAAACATTTCACAGTTTTGTTTCAATTGAAAAGACAAAAAAACAATGTGACAGTTCATCTTTATTTGAGATTGCACCAAGATGGTACCACAACAAAACTCCAAAGTTTTTCTCTCAGTTCGAGTTTCTTCTTCACGGTGTGCTTAGTAGTATTTATATGTGAAAGGTAACACTGCTGAAAAGTATATATAACATCAACAAACTGATGAGTGATGCAACGTAATTATCCGAATGACACTTAAAAAAACGTGACATTGCACATGTTTTTTGTCTGCATGGTGGATCAGTGAAAGGCCCAATCAAAAGAAAGCCTCGTGTTCAAATCGATTCTCATTCTGTTCAGACACTGATTATGTCCTCTCATACAAGCGTTCTCAGGATACGTATTTGTTAAGTTTATAAAACTGTCTAAATTAGTCTTTTATTTGATTATTTGCCTAAAGTAAGGAGAAACTGTTGTGTCCAATACAACGAGTAATTAATGTCCAAATTGACAAGTAATCAGTATCCAAATTAACGAGTAATTTATGTCCAAATCAAAGAATATTCCGTGTCCATTTAATCGTGTTTAACACAAGTGTTCGTGAAGAAGATCGAACTTGGTGGAAGTTCAGGCAAGTGTCAATGCAATAAAGGAATCTTAAGTGAAACTTCAGGTGCGCCCAGGGTCAATACCAGACAGCGGTGTGATTTATGAGAATTAATGTTTGAATTGCTTCTTATAAGGAAAAAAGGCAAGATTTTTTAGAGAGAATCCGGTTTAAAAAAAGGACATCTTGTGTATAGCATAGGGTGTGACTCGATTTTCTCATAGGAACTACCTGTATTTCTCGGCCGAATTGTTTGACGCAATAGTTCTATGTTTTCACACAATGCTATCGTTACTATTTTATAAATAAACCCAAACAACATATTATTTGATTTTCTGTCGCCAACGCTTACCAAATAAGGTGAAAAATCTAATTGAAAAGTTTTCTAGGAATATAACTTTTGAGTAATACTTAATACGTAAGGAATTTTATTGCCTGTGACATAATTGCGAGCGCGCGGTTTTTTCCTTAGATATATGCCGAAACTCAAATATTTAAAAAGAAGTGCTTAAAAGCATTCTTAAGTTAACCACGGATATTATACAAGAACATCGCACAATATTGGACCGCATAACACAGTCCTTTTATCGGTCAAATCAGTAACGCAGAGGTTGGCACTGGCATGATAGGAAATAACTGAAATAGGAAGTCATCAAATTCTAAATCGACGATTTCTCAGTGGGTTAGATTGAAAATCACGAGAAACTACAAATGAGAGAGCAAATTGACAAAAGCTGAGCTCAGAGCCACAACCCGCTAGTTTTTTAATATTCTCCAAAGTGAATAGCTTGCCACGTGGATTACTGACTCGACTGAAAATATTGCTCGGACATCTCTATATCTTTCACCAGACAAATTCGATATTAATTGTTCTACCCAGTGAAAGGAATATTCTTGATTATTTTCTTATGTTCACTCTAATTAGTATGTCGGTAACGTTTTGTTGACTTTCTTTTGTCCTGCATCTTTTGACGTTCTTTGAGTCTTTAGAAGTCTCTCTGAGTGCTCCGGTTTTTTCCGCCGGGCTGCACAAAGGTGTTCTTTTGTGGTTAAAGCCGAAATTTCGGCTTGTCTGGGCAGGTGAGAAGATTGCATAATTCCGTCTCTAATTCCTGCGGTGATCAAAAGCACTGAGTTAGCGATATAAAATCAGCCGGCTTTTTGTGAATCTCATAAAGAGATTTTTTTGTCTGTTCAAGTACCGCTCTTCAGTGTGCGGTAGATCTATAACAGAACAAAGCAAGATCTTTGACACATGGCTCGCCGACATTTCCTATTTTAGATAAAAAGCCTGCCACGTGTAAAACCTTCTTTGATGTCTACACGCATACACACAAAAAAATGCGTTAACCAGAGAATAAAACTACGGTGAAAAGGCAACAAAGGAAACAAAAGGATAAACATACAACAGTCTCGTAAAGATCTCAAATATAAAGTCAGTCCCCAACACTAACCTGAAAATACTCAACTTACGCATTAAAACATCGAAGTTTTACAGCAGCTTTGGTTAACCGTGTGTAAAAGCATTAAAATTCAGCATAGCGAGAGGTGAACATCAGCATATGCCTACAAGTAGTGAAAAAATTGCATATTTCCTAATCGAATATATACTTTTGAAGGGACGTCTTATTAACAACAACATTTTCGCTTTTTTTTTGTTGCCAACGAAAGTTATTTGTATTGTTACGAGTTGCGACAAGAATGGATTTTTTAAAAAATAATTTTAATTTAGAACGCACAATTCTACAAACACTACTTACAATGCAGAGGTCTCCGTATTACGCCACTCTACTTACATAACCATACTTTAAATTCTGAAGAGAGATTTTTGTCGGACTAACCGGCAGTTTACCGACAAAATCTCAGTGGGCCCGGACCAGCAAATACCAAGCATTTGTACTGATTAATAATTAGCAAAATTGTATTATATACTTGCACACAAACTGTCTAACCCTGTCATCTGCGGGACACAGTGCATTGTGTCATGCTGAGAAGGAGAACTGAATAAGCTATAATTATAACTTACAAGGAGAATTAACTGACTAAGCAAAGTCTATTGTATAATTACAAAGTAGTAAATGAGCATTTTCCCAGATTTAGACAGTCTCATACACTCTAATCTAGACAGTATTGTCAAAACACTCCACTTGAATAATAAAATTGGCGTTAAAAATCACAATCGGAATGTCAAAAACAAAACACAACTTGTATATAATAGGCGATAGATTAGCAAGAATTGTTTCATTTTCAGACTGGAGTAGACAGTATTGTAATGACATGCAATGTGAATAATAAAATTGGCGTTAAAATTACAATTACCTACCGTCGTGGCAGCAAGAATCAACGATATATAAGCGTTCAAACTTAAGCCTTAACATTTCATGATCCGCAGTGTCAGAACATAACCAGGTTTTAGGAATGTCTCCTCTAGTTTTTGTCTTTGTGTGTCTTGCGTGTATGACCGTTCTTGGAGGAACAGAAGAACAACTGATCAAACTTGAACAAGGTTCGTTAGTTCTATTTCATAAAGTTCTTGTTTTACTAATCTGGAACCAGAGCTGTTGTTTGGTTCAGCTTTTCATCTTTTCGTTGAACTAACTTCTCTGTGAGTTCAATCCGCAATTTGCATGACCACCATACTGGTTAACAGATCAAACAAGTGCCGCGACTGTTTTTCAGGCCGCAGAAGCATGTCTAAATTGATAATCGTGTTTGTAGGTAGGTTTGACCCCAATGTCAGTAGACCACCAGTATAAGACAGTAGGGGGCTATTAGTATTAGTGGTTTAGGTTTTAGGTTATCGTGGTTAGTAAACGAGATTTCACGAAAAAACCGAAAGCGATAGACCCCCTTGTACAACGTCGCCACTGAACATAACCTCTGACACAGTCAATCCCTTGTTATTAGTCCGACACAGTAACCTCGTTAGGACGACATCCCAGTAGGTATCACAGCAAAAATCTCACGGTCATTTACATTCATCCGGGTAATACGATCATATATGATTGGATCGCTGGTAAGATACGATAAGCCGGTAACCTCATTACATCATTTCAGGATATCTCAAACAGAGTCTCAAGATTATTTATCTTGGTGGTCGAGGTTCAAGTGTAAAATCACGCGTGCATTTGCGAGTGTCAGCTGTACTCTTTACTGTTCACTAAAAATCCTCGTGTAAGGCTGACCTAATATTGTTTGACGTCTGGCAAAATAGGTTCTTGTATTTTGGGGTAGTTATTGGCAATTTAAGCTAAGTGGTTGTTAATTAGGTTGTTAATTTCCTCTATTTAACAATCAGACTACGAGCCCGAGTTTTCTACGAGCAGATAGTCAACGAGACGCAGCCGAGTTGACTATCGCTAGTAGAAAACGAGGGCGAGTAGTCTAATTGTTTTAGTATAAATTTACCGTAGTCTCATTGCATAAAAAGAAAAAAAAGTCAAGTAACGTGTAAAAAAGAACTGTTTTATTATGTTACATCAGGTTCAAACGTGATGCGCGATGTGCACTGATGCGTAACTGTTGACTATCAGCAGATAGTCAACGGTAATATAGGCAATCAAATTCACGGATTCACAATAGAAGTTTTCTATCCGGTAAAGGCCGCGCGGTGAACGGAAAATTGAAAAATTATATCTGTGCATGTGGAAACCATGATTAAGATCGACCAACACGTTTTATCCGCCTGAAGCAGCGAGCGATCACGACGTTTGACCCAACGGTCGAGTTTTACCAATTTGGATCGACTAAAATCCCAATTTAGTGAGGTTGGACGTTTGACTTGGGCCTTTGTTTCCTCTGAGGTTCCTTTGGAACTGAAAATATCGTGACATACACTTTAAATCCGTGTAGGTACTCTCTGAGTCAACCCTGTCCCGCCATATCTTTTTACTTTAAAAGCACCTTCCACAGGGGTTTTCGCGGGTGTTTTTATAATAGCCAATCATGACAGAGCTGTGGTCCTCTATTGTCACACATCACATGAAGGCAGCTTTAGGATGTCATGCGGACATGAGCTTGTTTTCGCGGGAAATTAAAGAACTCCTGCAGATATCCGTTGCAGTTCTGAAAATAAAAGATACAGGACAGGGTTGACTCAAGGGTACAATCAAGAGAAAATAAGTACAATTCGCATGGAGGCTCTAGTTAATGGGGTCCAAGTCAATTGTTATTCTTCTCTCATATTCAGAAAGCCAGCTAAACGCACTTCCTGACAGCGCTATCGGTCTTTGGCTTCAGCAACAAAAATTGGTAAAAAGAGTATGCCACAGGGTCACCAAGGAAAAAGTAGACGCAGGTAAAAAATATCAAATTGTTTTCTTTATTAGTTAGTGTCGGTTAAACGTTTACTTGATATACAAGTAGTACGATATTCTAGATTAGGCCTGAAATCCTTATGCAACAGCTAGGAGTTAAATTGCCTGGGGATTGTTTTATTTCGGTTGATTAAAATACGTGAAAGACGATCGTAGGAAAAAAAAGCCAGGTGAATGAAGATACCGCATGCTATCCTCAACGGAACTTGTACTTGTGATGGAGTGTTTTCTTCGTTCTTAGGGTTTCAATTATTGTTCAATATTGCTAGAGTTATTTGTCGACGCTTACCCTGTGTGAGGCCGTAAACATAAACCCATTTCCCCCATTAATAGGACAGATAAGAGACAACATTGTCGAACACCAATATCATCACTGAAATGAGAAAAACAACAGTGACAATAACTTGGAGAACGTGTGTTTTTCGGCCGATAGCCATTGAACTTTGTTTTAATCGAATAAATTAACCATTGCCACCAAATTTATGACTAACTCAAATAAATCCATAGAGAGATTACGAAATATACAGATATATACGCTTAGGATAATAAAATTGATAATGGTCTCACTTAAGGACTTCAAAAACAATTTAAGTTCCCCGACACTTGACGCTCGCGGTTTGCTGACAAACTTACTGTTGTTTTTGGAATGATCTTGATCGATATTGATGTCCTCATGACCATGTTTATCGGGCCTAGAAAAAATGATAGCTAAGTATTTATTAGATAGGCTGATAGATACAAAACTGAAGAGAAACAAACAACTGTAAGAAAGGACATAGGTGCATGTATGTATGTCTCTCAGGGTATAGAACTTCAAAGCAATTTCTAGTAAGCAATATATATGAATGCATCGAGCTCTCAGGAATCAAAACACTTGATGATCATAAGTACACAGATGTTTTGCTGACGGTCGCGTCTTAGGAAGTATTTCCTTTCATGATTAGAGTGTTCATCCCTATACGTACTCTGTTCCAGGAACTGGACAAACATTCCAAGTGGCTAATTGTAAAACAAGTCTTGTTGATGCCACACGAGAAGTGGAGCACTCGCGCGGAGATCAAGTACGTTTATAAGCTCTTGAATACGATAGAGGATTGTAGCGTTACCACTTCCCCCGCGGGACTCTTATATGAACCTGACGGGGCTTGTTGTCGGAAATTAAGAAAAAATCGTTAAAAGGTACAAACTTGACACTTTGTAGAAGTGGTTTGAATTCATTTTCACCCTAGAGGGTACTTTTTCTTCCATAAAGCTGAGATTTCTGTCTAGAGAGGCACCCGGATTGCTCTAAAGGAAGCAACTTTGCATTTAAACACCTTTGACGCGGCACAAAACTACAGGGTTTAACCCAAAGAAGAGCCCGTCATTTTTATACGAAAGTTTCCCTGTCCCCTTCCCCCCCCCCCCCCCCACCTTCTCCGGATTTAAGCGTTTCTATGGAAACTTGTCTTTCTATTGCTTTTAGCGAGAGACTATAATACTCTCTCGCTTTTAGATGTTCTAAGCAGATAAACTTAAGATGTGCAATCACTTTGTCCCTAAATCTTATTTTGTCAGGAGGTTTGTCCTGGTACCGACCTTTGCATTGCCTCGCTATCAGGGGTTACCACGATCAGGACATTGAGTGGCGTTCGTGACGTTACGAGTGCTGTCGGCTGCACGTGCATTCCACGTGAAAGGGACTGCCAGCGGATTTCCAGCCAGCAAGTCTTTTTCAATGGAACCAAATTTGAAACGAGAGTTGATGTCGGTCAATGCTTTGGAAGGTGTCGCTTACATGGTAAGTGGTAATGCAGGTTCAGATTCTATGAATACGATTTTTCTAAAACGGTGTGCATTTTCATTGTATCGCGCACAGTCCTTAACCAATCACACACTACGATCAACCATGCATGTTCACTCTCTTTAAAAATTCAACTTATAACTGTTTCCTGTGTTTGCAGGCTCTCGTGAAATGGGATGCAAGCCAACCTCTTTAAAGACTGTCACAGTAATGGGACCAAATGGTAAGTGACTTAGAAGATATTGCCCTGTAGAGTAAACCTCTGTTACTCAGTGAACCTTGCAAGTTTAACCACAGTGCAGCAAATTCACCATTGTACTTTTATATTTTGTGATTCAGGTGCCAAGTGTGTTGAAGTAATCCAGTCATGTGCATGTGAAAGAAAGTGTTTCAGAGTCTCTCATAACGAAGCAATTGAAGTCCAACACCACAACTCCTCCGTGACAAAGGTGGGTAGAGCCTAATTCAATGCTATTGCTAAAAAATCCACTTTAGCGAGCGGACACGCACTGTTAAAGTCCTATTGTAAACGCCACTAGACGAAACAACGAAAAAAGGATACGTCTTTCACCGAAATATATTAATCCATCATTTATCGAGTTTCTACTTGGTAGCTTTAAAGTCATATAAATCTTATCTGTTTATGAGAGGACACCTTTTTTACTAAAATAAAACTGAATGTATTATCAAAGTTGCATCACTTTACCTCCTTTAAAGACGTACTTAAGGAGGCTTGAAAGGGTTTTTTCGTTGCTATATTGCTTGTGAAACGATGGAAGATTACAAAGAAGGATGTTTAATGGTGTGGGCAAACTATATGTCTCCTTGCAACTCTATTGTTGGGCTATACTTTAAGGGTACTTGTGACGTCATATCAGTTACCATGGCAACGCACGAGGTCCACAAAAGCGTCCTCTAAATTTCAGTTTTTGTAAATTATCTGAGAAACTAATTCGGTGACCTACCATTTTTATCTCTTTGTTGGAAAGTTCCCTAAATTCTTTAACTTTTCAGACAGTATGGAAAAATTTTATCTAGTAGAATTAAATATATTTAAAGAAAACGCGTTTTAAGCCAAGGCCAAACGATCGCAACATGCCAACGCAACATGTCGCAACGTTGTTGGGCGCAACATGTTGCGTGCGTTTGGCCACCGTGTTGCGATGTGTTGCAGCATGTTGGGTGTTGTTGGCTCAAATTTGAAAATGGTCAAATCTGAGCCAACATCACCCAACATGTCGCAACACGGTGGCCAAACGCACGCAACATGTTGCGCGCAACAATGTTGCGATATGTTGCGTTGGGATGTTGCGATCGTTTGGCCGGGGCTTTATGGTTTACAGAAAATTCCACTAGATAATTTTCCCCGAAACTTTTATATCTGAAGTGCCATCGCGAATGGTGCGTGTATGCAAAAAATTAAGATGGGTCACCGAGCGAACTTTCGAGCTAAAAACAAATGTTTTCCGCAGATTTTATTTCCGGTTCACGCGATTTTACGCAGCATTAACTTCCGGTGTGCTGATTTTAATACCGATTCAGCTGACGCGTGCATCTTAGTTATGGCGTGTGTAGATTGCGCGCGCGCGTGCAGCTAAAAACCCTTTCGAGCCTCCTTAAGGACGTTCGCGCCCATTGCTACTGCGCATCTCTAGTGCGCACGCTGTTCATTGGTCACGCGCGTGCCACGTCATTTTTAAGCGCGCGCGCACCGAGTCGAAAACTCAACAAAATACAGAGCTGATGACCTTTGCGTTAACTTTGCGTGCGAATATTTTTGTTGGATGCTCGGTGACCCCCACTTTTTTTTCGGCAGATCACTTCCTTTTCTGATTCTTTCCATTAACTAAAAACAAAAAAAATCTGTACGTGGGAAGTTTTAATTATTTCTCATATACTATTCAAATAGGGTCGAATTGGTACATGGATACAGGTGTGCGTAACTTAGAAGTTGTATTTTTTTTAAGGCTAAAGATCTATCAAATAGGCCTATATATGCTGTGTTAAACACACATAACTTAGATATGATTCTTCAACTTGAATATATGCCGATAGTAATGAATCCGGCCAGAATCGCCTCAGTGGCTGGAAATCCTAGAAATGTTATGATCTGTGATGCGCCTTATCTTCAAAACGAGTTCGGGGACCCCCATTTTTTTACGTTTTTAATCTAATCTTATCATTTTCTACCTGCAGTCAAAGTTTTAAAAAAATCTGTACGTGGGAAGTTTTTAGGCGCGAACGTCCTTAACTGAAACAGGTTTCTCATTTAATATTTATTTGTTTACTGAGGACACTAATACAATTTCAGAGTGCTGAAGATAATTTTGCCTTGTTGTTGCTTCAGATCATCGATGTCGGTCGCTGCGTTGGAAAATGTTCTGGTCACACCAAAGGAGAATGTCTTCACTGGTAAATATACTTGTTTTCTATTACATTCCTAAGAGGACCTAAGAGCGATCAGAATCAATTTGCTTTAATACGCGTACGATAGTTTAGGAGAGAGGTACGGAGACTATTTCCAAACAGAAAAGTGTGGGGATCAGAGACACCAAAAGTCTATCACTATTGATCGGTTATCTTTCTCATAAACTGTTTTATTTCCACAGGATAAACAACAGAGATGGGTCTGGGTCGAGAAAAAGGCATTGCGCAATCCGCACCAAGAGTAGGCGGAAGCAGTGTTTCCCAGAATCCACCAGAGAGCAAACTGTGGGCGAGAAGACAGTATTTGTTATAGAGTCGTGCGTGTGTCGTTAGTGAATTAAGCAACGGTGAAAATAAAATTTCCAAGGGCACTGCTGAAGAAGTATAAATCTGTAAGATAACTCAGAGCAAGGCTAAGGAAAGAGAACGAGATAGTAAAAGAATATTTTAGAGCTGTTAAGTTGGTCGACAGATGACAAATTTCAAAGCACATTTAGGAATTATAAGCACATTAGAGGAACAATTAGCCTGCACATGATGGTCTGATGGAAAGAAGGGTAACCTGCGATCAGCACGAGGCGTTCTGTTTTCTTGTTTTGGGCAGGACTCTGGCCTACCTAGATTCTGGCAAAATGCTGTCAACTTCAGAAGCATCAAGCTCATTCAATAAAGAACCAGATAAAAGAGAGAATGCAAATGAACTTAACTGAAAACAAACCGTTTTTCTAGATATTTGAAAATAGCTTTTGGAGCCATTCTACCAAATAATAGTTAATCCTGTTTAAGTCCTTAGGGACTCCCTAATGTTGAACATTAACATAGCCATCAACTGTAATGGGCTTGAAATATTTCTCAGTAATGAATTAAGTCCAACATTAAGCTTTAAAAGAGATATCTTACAACGAATCAGTCACTTCTTTCTTCAGTTATATCAAGAATAATTTCGCTCCTAAATTAATATCAATATGAGTAGATTATTGAGTAAGGTCTGCTTACTTTTGTAAAAGCATTTTTCAATTTTAATATTATTAAAGATTATAAAACCACTGAGTGTCGGTTGTATGAGCTTTCTTTCCCCCCCCCCCCGTGTACTATCATTGCAAACGCGAGGCATAGACAAACTTTACAGCTGGTTCGTAAACAATAACGCGTTATCTCAGAGAAAACTTTGGTAAGGACCATTATTATTTCTAAGCTATTAACAATTTTTCCTGGCAGATACTAATGACAACTACTGGTCCATTAGTATTGTGTTTTCCTCGTAAACGGAGGATATAATTGTCATTAGAGGCCTTAACAAAGGACTGTCGATTCAAAGGATGCTAATTGTCTTTTTAACATTCATATACTTATTATCTCGTCCATCATTTCTCTCTGTATGCCAGACCCAACAAAGTTGAAAAAATGTCGGTGTTTCCATCTCAAATGTTTGGATCCTTTTCGTTGTATGTTTGGTTTTTGATATCGATGGATGTTGTTGGCGTGGCTTTCATAACTGGATGCAAGACATGCAACAGCAGACAAGCTCGCGAGAAGAGGTTGATCGCAGTTCAAGGACAGATTCTGGCCAAACTTGGCTTAACGAAGCCTCCGAATGAACAACAGATTTTCATGAACGTTAGCCATGAAGTGATGCAGACGTACAAAAGCGCAGTGCAGGAAAAAGACAAGTTATTGCTGGAATCGAAGTTGTGTCGTTCTCAAGTGGACGCAGACGAAGAATACTTTGCTAAGAGAGTTGAACGACTCCTACTGGAAAAAGAGGCTGCTAGAACGGTCGTGTCAAGTAAGTATGCAAAGGTTAGATTATAAAGCGTATGTCAGTTCAAAAATTAAACAACAAATGAATTATATAACACACTGAAATAATCAACTCTCGCAGGCTCCAAAGGAAAGAATGACAAGGATGTATACTCTCTGCGTTTCAACATCAGCAAGCTTGTAACAGAGAGCGCGGCCCGGGTGTCGCTAGCAGAGCTGCGGCTTTATCAGATGCCAAACCAGCGACAGCCTCTAAGTAACGTACGCATCGACGTTTGTAAAAACACCGGTGAACATGACGGCGATGCTAAGAATGGCTGTCCTAGGGTGCTTGATTATGCATGGAGTTTATCCAGCGAAGAGAAATGGATATCTTTTGATGTCACTTCAGTGGTTCAGAAGTGGCTTGAGAATTCTAACACAAACTACGGTCTCACGGTTACCGTAACAAGCTCGCCGGTACCGAAAGACAAAGATGTGCATGTTTCTCCGATTTATCTCGGAGGGCCAGCACCTAAACAAGTCCACGACGAAGACGAAAAACCGTGGCCAAATATTCTTGTTTGGTTCATCCCTCGTGAACGGGTCCACTCGAAGGGACGAAGGAACAGGCGGTCCTTGGATTCAAATTATTGCAAGAAACGGTCTACGGAAACACGGTGCTGTCTTCGTTCGTTGTACATCGACTTCAAGAAAGATTTGCGTTGGAAGTGGCTGCACGCGCCAAAAGGCTTCTACGCAAACTACTGCGCCGGTCACTGTCCTTTGATGTGGGGAGCTGAGAAACAGAACCACCACACTACCATCATGTCTCTGTACAACAAAATCAACCCAGACGCCCCAGGGGACCCCTGCTGCGTGCCTAAGAATTACGAGCCACTGGTCGTGCTTTACTTCAAGGATGGTGAGCCAAAGATTGATGAACTGTCAAACATGGCGGTCAGTGAGTGCACGTGTCTGTGAACTATCATCCATTAATGGTCATCTTTGGTCAAAAGGCTTTATGAAATCCCCGAATGCTCAATTCCCTTGCGACTTTTCTCTGGGAATCTTTACAGCGATACTACCCAATCATATGTCCGATAAGAGATAAGAGATAAGAGATAAGAGATAAGAGATATTCATCCATACTGCGTTTTTTTTGCGTCATTAGCGCGCGCAAATGAGCGCGTGTACATACAGATCTCCCTCAGGCTAAGCTCGACAGCGAAATAAATGCTCGTTTTCTCTTAAACGAGCACGAGGACCTATATTTTTTACTTCATGATTTCAATGAGAACAGTATCCTCAATAACTGAGACAAAATAGCTGAAAATCTAGCCTGCGAAAACAGCCGTCCTTCTTCGCTCCCGGCCCGAGTGGCGTTTCGCGTGAAGGTCCTTCACGCGAAACGCCACTTGGGCCGGTAGCGAAGAAGGACTGCTGTTTTCGCAGGCTACAGAAAATCTATGGCTACTGTTTTTGGCAAATGACATCAATTCTACAGAGAGAGACATAACAGGCCGAACAGCCCATGTTCAATTTATGTTTCCTTTAAGGGATAAAAAATACAGCGTATTTGAAGACATTTTTTCTGGGACGTAGATGAATAAACAATCAAAGAAAGTCAAACTCTTTGTGATATAACGCACTGCATTGAAAAATAATCGAGCTTATTTGTTACGTAGTGAAATTACCAAAAGTCATCAAAATAGCCATATCATATCGTCTAGTAAAAGCTGTCGATAGTTTTCAAAGTTTTTCACTTACAATCGGCCACCGATCGATCAACGAACTAGTTTGTTTGGCTTCATTGTTATGCGATCATGCGAGCGCATCGAATGAATAACGAACACTCACTACAAGTAAGCAAACAAATATGTTTACACTCAATCCCTCCTTAAGTGCGCAAATGTTTAATAAAGAGGTTTACGAGTGGCCGCCCCGGGCTAAACTACAGAATACAGGGCCACTTTTAATCATCCACCAAACGAGCCGGCTCGTATAGCTCGGTCTTCGTTCTTTGATTTACTACCGAGCCAAAAGAGCCGCTAAATATGAACCCAAGACTTAACGTCATACAAATTATTTCTCGTTCATTATCCACTACTGACGGAAACTCGTTCTTTTATCCGCTACCGACCCAAACCAGCCGCTAAATATATGAACCCAAGACTAAAAATCTTACAAATTATTCCTCGTGCTTTCATCCACTGTCCAGCCAAACGAGCCGCTACACGAAGTTGTCTCAGTGATTCTGGCCCTACATTCTTTAGTTGTAGGGCTCATAGTTTACATGGTCAAAGCCGTCGATAGGTGTCAAAGTTTTTCAAATTCGATCGGCCATCGATCAACGGGAGCATCATCAATATGGCGAAAAGAGAGGTTAGGGAGAGAGAATTGAAACGAAGAATTTCTAACGATACAAACGAAATTTTTCAAGAAACTAGATCGAACGCGATCCAAGAATAACCCCATTTTTTAGTTTCTTAAATCAGTTGCGTCTGGTGCAACAAAGCATACTCTTTCCGTCACATTAGCCAAACTTTGTAAATTAGGATTTAGACACAAACGATTGTTTTGCTCAAGTGCAGAGATATTATAGGGCACGCGATTTCAGCTCTCTTTTATATGGATGAATAACAATTTTTTTTCTAACCAGTTCTTGTTTTCACTCGATTTTTTTTTCTGGGATTAGCGGTGAATTTAATTTTGAGAGGTCCGAATAGGCTAAACAATAGCGAAAACAATACACAGAAAGTTCATTGTTTCAATGCTCCGCCTTCTTCAAGTTAATGAGAGAGGTCATAATCCCTACGAGAAAAAGCGCGCGTTTATTTTAACCAATCAGACTGGCCTCCTTGCGTTTATTTGAATAATAATTGAAAATATGGCAGACCCATGAACTGCAAGTAAATGTCACGAGAACAATAGCCATTCTGCGCGATGTTCATCAGAATTGTGGCATGAAAACAAGCACGGTGACCACCTCTTTAACAATGCTTTTTATTACGTTTTTAATATCTCCTTGTCCTGCAACGACAGCATACCAAGTTTCATCGGAAATCTAAGGCGGGTTCTTTTTCTAGGGAATCACCGTCTGTCTGTCTGACTGTCTGTCTGTCAGTCAGTAAGTCTGTCAGTCAGTCAGTCAGTCAGTCAGTCATAAGGGCGCGTTCGTTTGGGATATTCCGGAATAAGAATATGTATTCCGGAATATATTCTTAGATAGCCTGAATGGAAATCCAGGTATTCCGGAATGAGAATAGCTCCCAAACAAACGCTCACTCGCATTATTCCAATTATTCTTATTCCGGATTGATCCTAAACGAACGCGCCCTAAAAGTACTAGAAACAGGATGCAAATCGTATTAGATCTGATTGCAAGCACGCAGAACAACTGTGCATGGGATCAATTGTAAACGGAACGAATTTTGTAGCATTTCGAGAGAGAAAGCTTATACCCATAATTAATTATTGGAAAGTTGTAGTTATTCAAATTAGAGTAGCAAAGAGGACGTCATGTTTTAGCTGTGTTCAAAAATTATTCTAAAGCTTAGAATGTAGCAAGACATAAGCCAGGTAAGCTTTATATTGTTATGTCTTCATTCTTCAGTTGAAATTAGTCTATGGACTTCTGTTGTGTTTCTGAAAATGTTTATACAATAAATAAAGTATAAACTTACCTTGAATTTCCTGCATTAGAAATGGCATTAAATGAAGTTGAATCAAAACATGCTGCTATTGCCGACTGCGAACAGCCTTTCAGTAACCTTTCAGTAGGGCGAGAGCGTCGCCGCGAGCGCGTCATTCGTTTCCCGCGCTTTTTAATTCGAAGAGTCGCACCCTGCCGCGGCCCGACTGCTTTCCAGGTTACGTCAGCAAAAATGGCAGAAAGCCGGAGAGGTGCTGTTAAGTAGCGCCTTTTAGTAAATTTTCTTTACAAAGGACACTAACGCATCATCTTCATCTTTACTGCATCATGTCTGCGCACGTTGTTTATATTAATGCTTTCACTGATGTGCTTTTAGTCTTCTTCGCAGCCTTTATTAGGGTTGTCACGCAACGCTTCTCTCCTATTGTGAGAGAGGCGTTGCGTGACGAGCCTAATAACGGCTGCGAATTGAAACTAGCGTTAATACAAATTGTAGCGCTGCGTAAAACTCTTCTCGAAGTATTACGACTTTTTTTATTTAGCAAATAACCTCTGCCGTGACTAATACGAAAGATAAAATTAATTTTTACTTTAATAACACAAGCTTAACTTTTGTGCAAATGCTTCTATTGCAAGTGTAATTGGGTGTAATTACAATAACATAATTGGTGCAAGTGCCTGGACAAAAAAATTCGGCAACAAGAAATATCCTAAATATTCCGAAACAGTTACGGGATCAATATCAGTATCTGGGCAACTGCGCACCTACCCCTCCCCTAACCCAACAGTAACACTAACTCATTAACTTATTATAACATGTTGGGTTAGGGGAGGGGTAGGTGCACAGTTGTCCAGATACTGATATCGATCCCATTTACGTATACGTGCTTTTAAATCCCAGTTTAAGTTTAAGCAATGCTTAACTGCAAATTAAGTTTGACAAATTGTGCTTCCGTTTGGTATTGTAATGTGAAGAATAACAAGTGATCATTTATCATGTTTATGGAATACTTTGAATCTGACGGATCGCGTTTGAATAAGAAATTAAGGCGTTAAGGAATTAGGAGAACTTCATAACATCACCGAGGTCGGTTCTCAGTGCGATCCAGTCCTTTTCCGTTTTCATTAAATTTAAATAAACAGACAAGCGAACAGTCATGCAAAAGTCCAGATATGATGGATCCCGGCAAAGAGAGCCATCTAATCGTTTGAATGTACCCCACCGCCCCATCTATCAAACAAACAAAAATTATTCCACATTCTTCAGTAAAACACGCTGAAATCGTTTCGTCAAAGAATGAGCACTGAGCTCCCGGTGTGATCTATCGGCCGATAGACGGCTCCTTTGTAGCAAATCAGATAGTTCGTTTACCGTACAGGCGGTCAGTAAGTTATGTCAAAGCGTTAATACACAAGAAAAAATTACTCGATTCTGATTGACTGAGAGCAGTGCAGTTCAAGTGTAACACCGGTGCAAAAAGTGTAACACCAGTGCAACTGATTACACATCGTAATTCTGGATTATGATTTGCAGCAAGACAATAAGAAATTTTGTAGGCCAATGATTTCATATAAAACAATGACAAAAATTTTGTACGGAAATTCTTGAATGCGAAAAAATGGCTTCAAGAAACATCTTCTGGCCCTTTTTCCGCGTGAATTTGTTCATGTTTGTATTATTAATAAGTAATCATACGGTTTTTCTCGTTCAATTTGAAATTAATTTGCACTTGTGAGTTTTTCAAAAAGCTCACTCGTGCAAATTAATTCCAAATTGAACTCGAAACCGTATGATTACCTATACAAAAAGCGGTTGAGTGCAAGCAATTCTGGGACTGAATATTAGCTTTACCAGTTATACGCTAAAAACGTTTACGTTTTATGACATCGACGGTCTTTGGGGCACCATTGTTGCCATACAAAAGCTTTCTCCTGAAAGGACATGGGGCGACACTGTTTTCCTTCAGTCTCTCCGGGTGGAGACGACAGCATACACTCTTTGGGCGGGACGGCAGAGTTGGGGTGCCAGAGGGGATTATCCAGCCTGTAAAATAAAGTAAGCTAACCTTTATATTCCTATAAAATTACATGTTTCCTGGTCTTGAATATTTTAGTCTTGTATTTATTTTACGAATCATGCACCTTATTCCAAAATAGCCGCTATTTTAGTTTTCTTTTGTTTGTTTGCAAAATATCCCTTGTTGCCTCGTTCATGTTAAACTCGAAGTTCTAAAGATTATAAACTATTATTGGATGATGTTTTTGTGATATCCGGAATAATCAAGGTCGACACTCTTATTCTTCGGCCATTTCAACTTGAGTAAAAATAGTAGAGAAGAAGTTTCTTACTGACAATATTTTCATTAAGCGCTGGTTTTAAATCACGAATCAGCAAGGCTTCCTTAATTTTACAATGTATATTAGACTCTCCAGTGGCTAAAATATCAAAGTGATCCCATTTAATCTTGTGGCCTGTTTGGGTCATATGGTCAGCAATGGCAGAAGAATGGCTGTTACTCGTCAGCGCTTTGAAATAACCCCATTAGCACCTGCCTATGAGGAACAGACCAATAAGTAGTATCTCACATGCCACTGTTATCTTATTTTCCATCTCTCGGGTTACTGCTTGAACATTTATTTTTCTAGCTGGCGTTATCAAGCTACTCTAGCGTCTCTCACTTCTTCTATCAAAGACCACGCCACTGGGCCTATTAACTCACTCAAAGACAAATTATACTAATGACGCGTTATTAGAATTCAAAAAACTTTCCATTGCTGAAAACCTACTGGATTACAGGAGTGGGCCTTTGTTCTTTGATACCTGCTTTTGTTCTGCATGTGTAATATATTTGGTTTGATTAGCTTGCACTGCAAGTACATTGCTTTCTGCATGCAACTTCATAGCCTGTACAGCCGCCCCTCCCCTAAAATTGGAGATGGACCCTCCGGTTTTTTTGAGGTGAGGGGAGGCCGCACAAAGGCTAACTCACAGGCTAGCAATTCTTCAGTTCAGACCGAGCAGGAAACTGGGGAGACTGAGATTAAATATCGAAATCACCGCTGGGAAAATACTGGTAACCATAATCGCGGGCGCAAACTCCATAAAATAACTGAAACTAAACAATGGCGTCGTTATGTGCTTGGAAACTTGGAGTTTTTTATGCATTTCTTGCCAGTAACGGTAAGTAATAAGCTTTTTGCCACTAATCAATCTTTTCTAACCCTTTTATGGACGCCGACATATTTAATAAAGGCAAAGTTTTATGAAACGTAGCTTGTTTTAGAGTAAGTCTGCAGGGGCTTTGCCGCTGCGGCCGCCGTGAAAACAATGACGCGACCATTTTAGATATAAGACTTAATTGCGATTTGTTGTTTCATAAAAACGAAGACCTTGAAATAGAGAACCAATATTTATTCAATTTAGCTCAATTTTAAAGTAAGTAACTGGAACTCAACAGAGCGTCACTATATTTGTTGTGATACACTGCAAGTTAACATTTTAAATATATTAGTACATCTTATTAGTACATCTGAAGGCGTATTTACATATTTTCAAACCGAATCTCATCATTTTTGAAACTGAAAATGGTTGTTGTGGATTTTTCAAACTTCAGTGTTGAAGTAAATGTTTCAATCTGCAGTGTAAAATTATATTTGAAACGTAAAGTGGGTGCTTAATTTCGATCCGAACTTGATAGAGTGTTTTAGTCTAATACAATACTTAACAAAATGTATTTTCCTTGCAAGAAAGGAGAGTTTTCTCTAAAGTTAGCTCCTTTTGTTAATTTGAGACTATAAACTTATCATGTCGATGTTGCAGGCAAAACGAAATTCAGGTTAACATGATTTTAACCTACAATCCCAGACAAAAGAGCTGGGACACAAAGTAAGTTCTCTGCTCCCCCCACTTTCAATGTTTATAATCAGGTGATTTTCTCCCTTTTTGTTGAAAAAACGCAATATTTTAGGGGGGATTAGGGGGGTGGGGTATACATGATACAGTGTCCCAACTACTTTTAGCCAGGATTGTAGTTTGATTCTCAATTTCCTTTGTCTTCTAACCCTAATTATTCATGATCCATGAATAATTAGGGTAGGAGACAAAGGAATTTCATTTTAACCTGAATTTAACATTGACCTCCAACATCTACATGTAGATACATATATAATAAGTAGGCTGACAAAATTTGTTTGGCTCTGCCACAAATCGTAACAAATTTTGTGTCCACCAAATTTTGAATTTGTAATCACATGCGCTCTCAAAAACACCAAACTATTTCATAAACAAAAGTGTCTATCACATTGAAATCTAACACCTTCCTTTGGTTGCTTTTGCAGGAAAGTGACCTTTAATAATTATCAAAGGATAATGTTGTCTTAGTATTTTATTGCTTATATTCTTTTTTGTGTATCTGTTGCAGTTAATTTTTCTAGTTAGTTTTTTTCTAACTAGGTGATTTTATTTTAACTAGTTAGTTTGTTCTACCTAAGTGATTTTCCATTTTTTTTGGGGGGGGGGGGGAGGGGAGGTTGTTTTTCAAAAGAATATCATGCTCACCACCAGCCCTAATCCTATCCCTAGGCCCTAACCCTATTGAGCCACCAAACCCTATCCCTATCACTAACCCCATTGACCACCCTTAACCCTATCCCTACACCTAACCCCCCAACTGGTTTTTTTT
>JAHPZR010044500.1:0-28568 GCA_019787425.1 Platygyra sinensis
CCCGTTGTTTATCAGTAACTATGGCATCATAGCTGTCTCGTTGAGGATCACCCACTACCCACACATCAGCTCCATGGACACACCTGGCCATTTGAAATTTTTCTGCCTCAAATCGGGCAGTCCAGAGCTAATCTGCGGCGATTTTCCTGCACGTTGATCTCTGGATCTCGTCGCTTGTCGCTGTATTTCAAGTTAAGTGATGACAGTGTTCTGTATGTTGAGACTCCTCCATGCCGTGTTGTGAAACCATGATTAAACAGGTTTGTTGGAAAGAGTGTTGACTTTAAAATTTCAACCATCTTGCCATCAGGTAATATGATTTTTGGCATGATTATTTTGATGTGCTCATCTATGAGTGGAAAATACTTTTCTTCTCTGTCTTCTCTCTGCTTCCTTTCCTCATCATCCATGTCGTGAGTGCATTCATAAAATTTCACACTATAAACATCGGGTGAGTAGAGCTGAAAGTCAAAAGAGGTTAAAAAATTTTTATCAGTTTTTTGGGAAACTTTGTATTAATCATGCGAGACCTCCTGTTGGTAACAAGCATTTTACTTGTTGTGCCTGATGCAACATAAAAAATTATCTACTGTTGATGAAAATGGTGAAAGAATTCTGAGTTGAACATTACAAAATTCCTTTGAGCAAACGTGTTAGCCAAGACATCTTGTAAAATCTTTCTTGGATAAAAGAAGTAATCTCAAGGGACTTCTCCATCAAGAAATTGTTAGGAAATTAGCCACACAAGATCATCTCTTGAGTCTGCTTTGAAAAACATGCTATCTACTCAATTGATCTCAATCAGATGTTATTTCAGCGGCCTTTCAATGCTCTGCTGAGTTTTAGGCATCTAGATCTATGAAAAGGAAACATTGTCACAGAATCTTCACTTTCCCATTTTTTTCACCTTGGTACTCAAATTATCTTTTTCTTTATTAAAACAAATTTCTTTTGCAACAAAATTAATGTATGTGTGTAGTAATGGAGAAATATTTAGGAAGACAACATTTCCTCATTTCAGTGGGCCTAAGTTTTTTAAGGCTACGAAGATGGTAGTCTATCAAGCTGAAGGCAAATTTCAGTACAGCCTTATACCGGTACCACACCTTCTCAAAAAATTTCTTTGTCCTCTCCATATGTAGCTCTGTTGTGACGACGTGGACATTACTGGCCTCAAATTCGTCTATAATGATCCGACTATAATAGGCATTTTCTGCAGTGCTGCTTGCTTTTTCCTCCTTGATGATGTGTTCTGGGTCAATAAGGTTGTTTATCAACCGCATATTTCTCCATAGCACTGGCTTCTGTCACAACCTGCTGAAGTAAATTCCAATATCACACTATCAATACTGGTAAATAGGAGAAGTCAGTCATTTGGGCATGCTCTGATGTTTTCAAGATTTTCACACTTGGTTATAAAAAGGTCGGAGGCAATCTTGTAAGGCACCAAAAATATCAATTAGGAAAACACTCGGCTTAATCTATTCAGCTTAATGTATGAAGCAGAGGAGAACCATCCAAGTAGCAAGAGAGACTGAACTACAAGATTGGAGTTCTCGGACTGAGCGAGATAAGGTGGCTACAGACAGGACTGCTGAGACTGTCATCAGGAGAGCAGCTGTTGTACTCGGGACACATGGAGGATGGAGCCCCCCACACTGAGGGCGTGGCCCTGATGCTGCCACCAGAGGCACAGCAAGCACTCGTCGGCTGGGAACCGGTCAACTCCCACATCATCACAGTCAAGTTTACCACCAAGAAGAAAGACATCAGGCTGAACATCATCCAGTGTTATGCTCCCACCAATGATGCGGAAGAGGAAAGAAAAGAGGAATTCTACCAACAACTGCAGACGGTGACAGACGTAGGAGGAGCCAAAGACATGGACCATACTGATGGGAGACTCAACACCAAGATCGGGTCAGATAACACTGGCTACGAGGACATCATGAGACACATGGACTGGGACAGATGAAGAAAATGGTGAGCGTTTTGCAGACCTGTACGCCCTGAACCAGCTGGTGATTGGAGGAAGTATCTTTCCACATAAGCGCATCCACAAAGCCACATGGAGATCCCCAGACCACAGAATGGGGAACCAGATCAACCATATTTGCATCAGCCAGAAGTTCAGGAGGTCATGGCAGGATGTGAGGGTGCTGAGAGGTGCTGGCGTGTCATCAGACCATCACCTGGTTGTGACAGCAGTGAGGCTCTGGCTCGAGAAATACACCTACACCAACAGTAACACATGGACAATATACAATGTGGGACTGCTCGGGAACAAAGACACACACACACACCATTTCAGATCAGCCTTTCCAGCAGGTTCCAGCTACTACATGGGCTGATAGATGACAGTGAGACAGACCTTGAGACAGTGGGAGGAGAGCAAAAAACTCTGGCAGGACACATGTGAAGAAGTCCTGGGCAAGAAGAAGGCCCAGCACAAGGAATGGATCTCCGCTGACATCTAGAGATTAGAGACAAGGAAAGAGAGGAAAGCTGGGCTGAACACAAGCTGGACAAGAGCAGCTAAGTCAAAGGCACAGGCAGAATACACAGCAGCAGACAGGGAAGTGAAGAGGAACATCAGGAAAGACAAAAGGGACTACATGGATCACCTGGCCAGTCAAGTGGAGTAAGCAGCCGGTCAGGGTAATTTTAAAGACCTGTACCTGACCACTAAGAAGCTGGCAGGCAAGTTCCAGCAGACTGACATGCCAGTAAAGGGCAAAGATGGAAAACCACTGACAACAGTAGAGGAACAGCTGAAGCGATGGACAGAACACTTCAGAGAGCTGCTGAACCGCCCTGCCCCTGAATTATTACCCGACATTCCACCAGCGGAGATAGAATTACCCGTCAGCTGCAAAAAGCCCACAAAAGCGGAGATCAAGAAGGCCATTATGACACAGGAATGGGAAAGCATCCGGGCCGGACGGGATACTAGCAGAGGCCATAAAGGCACAGCCTCTTCAGCAAGATCTGGGAGAAAGAGGAAGTGCCAGCTCAGGGGACAGAATGGATCATGATCAAGCTGCCCAAAAAAGGAGACCTCAGAGACTGCAACAACTACCAAGGGATCATGCTCCTGTCAGTGCCAGGCAGAATCATATTGGAGAGGGTAAGGGAGGCAGTTGACCCCAAGCTCCGAGACTAGCAAGCAGGCTTCCGCAGAAACAGATCATGTGCGGATCAGATTGCCAGCCTACGCATCATAGTGGAGCAGTCGATTGAGTGGAACTCTACCCTTTACATCAAATTCATTGACTTCTAGAAGGCCTTTGAAAGTGTGGATAGAGAGATACTGTGGAAGCTGCTAAGCCACTACATAGTCCCTGACAAGATCATCTCCCTCATTATTCATTATGTACATATTTTATTCTTAGGTTTAGTATTTACGCACGACCCCACAAGCTGCACAGCTTTTTAACTTATCGTGCTTAAATAAAGGTTGTCTGTCTGTCTGTCTGTATCCGGTGCATGTACAAAGACTTGAGCTGCAAGATCGCCCATGCCGGCCAGCTGTCCGAAAGCTTCAAAGTGAAAACTGGAGTCCATCAGGGGTGCCTACTGTCACCATTCCCCTTCCTCCTGGTCATCGATTGGATCATGAAGACCACCACAACAGGTAGGAACAATGGGATACAGTGGACACTATGGACGCAGCTAGATGACCTCGACTTCATCGATGACCTGGCACTCCTGTCACACTGCCACAGCCAGATGCAGGACAAGACCACCCGCCTGGAGACCGTACATCGGCTGGGACAGGGCTTAAGATCAGCAGGAAGAAAACTGAGCTGATGAAGATCAACTCCAACACACCAGTCACAGTCGGGGGAGAGCCCATCAGGGAGGTGGATTCCAAACGAAGATCTGTGGGAACAAGCAGGACAAGAACCAGTGCCCAAGAAAATTCTGAAGAGGAAGTGGCGCTGGATCGGACACACCCTCCAGAAGCCAGCATCCAGCATCACACACCAAGCCCTAAACTGGATTCCGCAGAGGAAGACGAAGAGAGGCCGGCCTCACAACAGCTGGAGGTGAGACACTGAGGCTGAGCTGAAGCAGCAAGGCACCAACTGGACACAACTCGCGCTTCACGCTCGCCTCGCTTTCGCCTCTGTTCCCCTGAAATATGCAAAAAATTACGCTTGTTCTGCAGGCTAGGAACAGCAAGAACAGCCCAGAACAGAGTGAACTGGAAAAGAGTCGTCGATGGCCTATGCTCCATAGGGAGTGACAGGCCTAAGTAAGTAAGTCAGTCAGCTAATAATCCAGAATCTAGCATATTAAATAACTGATAGGCAATAGCTGTTCCATCTACATCAAAATTAAAATTAACAGCAAGGAAAGTGGCCTTCCCCTACTCCACCTCCTGCTTTAACCACTTTTTGAAAAGTGCCTGGAGAACAACAGATCGACACCACATAATAATTGATGTAATCACTAGCTATCACCAGGTTTGACAATATAGGATAATAAAGACAGGGTACTTATTGTCTTGTTGTTGTTGTTTTTTTTTTCATTCAGTTCATGAAATGAATATGGGTTATTGAACAAGCATGAACTCAAGATGGCTAGATATTCACCCTGATGCCCAGAGCTGGCTGCACTCCTTTTAAACAGCATCAAGAATCACGACCTCTGGCTGGACCTGATTTTCTGAGCATGCCCAGAGTTTTCATTTCATATTCTCAGCCAATCATTTTTGTCAGATTTGAAGGGAGAGGTCGCAGTTCTTGGTGCTAACCAAAAGAAGTGCAACAGCTCTAGGGATGAGGGTGGATGTTGGCCGTGTTTTTTTTTGGTTGTGTTTGAAGTCCATAAACACAAAAAAATGATCAAGACCAACATCTGATTGAACAAGCTAAATAAACAATAGCCTCCATTTGGCGTGAAAATATGCTCAAGTATTTGTCTGCAGACATTATCTGTTCTAATAAGTGAACAGTTTTTCAAGAGGGTAGCTTGAGGAAAACTGTGAGCTTTGAGGAACAGATAATGTACTCCAACGACAAAACAATATGGGAACATATTTTTGCCCCAAATGGAGGCTATTGTATTATCCTTCAAATCTTTTTTGCAACACGCACAGTTTAGAAAATTAGGGAATATTCTTGGATATTCCCCAGTTTCACCTGGGGAATATTTGGTCATGTAAGGTGTTTTAACCCTTTAGTGCCCAAGGGGTCTCCCTTTGACGAGTAAAATCGTCTGGCGTTAGACAGAGTAAAATCTATAAGTCACTATTGGGCATTAAAGGGTTAAGACCAATCACGTACAAGTGAAAATATTTGATGGATTATATAGTGGTCAATAACTTGAGGATATTTTATAATATGGAATAAGAGCACTACTAGCATTTTCATGTGGGACACAGCGGGTAATACCAAGCAGGCAAGATATAGCATCATCTTGCCTGCTCAGTTAACTAATTACAGCAAAAGATTTAGTTCATCTTGCTTGCTCACAGAGCTTACCATACCATGAAATTTTAATTCAAAGCCAATTTATGTGTTCAATGTAAGTTAATTTTAATGTGTTTTTGTTAGGGTGCCAGCACATTTTTCTTTCAGGTAGGGGAAAGTTTTAAAAGATAGGTCAACTAGTAATAGAATCCTTTCGATATATTGAAATTCAGCTTAATAGCAATTAGGCCCGAGGTGCAAATAAGAAAAATAAATAAACATGCTCAATCAGTTTCCATAGTTTGTGCCCTCCAAACCTCGCTGCCAGACTGAATTTTTGATATATCGAGAACAGTCTATTAGGAATGCATTTTTACACTACCTGGCCTAATACAGACTGAATAACTCTGTTGTGCATGATGTTTTTGGTGGACAATAACTTTTGAAAGAATTTTGTTTACTTAACATCAAAAATGAACCTGAATAGTGAAAGGCACTTGCTTTTTTTTTTCCTCATGGCTCAATCTCCAGTCCTTGTACTTTTATGATGCTAAAAGTAATTGGTACCTTTCGACAGCTATCAGTTACCTGATCTGGTGCCTGATATCCAGTTGCAATGACACGACAATCAATGTTCTGTTGTTTAAATGATGTGTACAGCTCAGCTGCCCGTTTGACTCTGGATTTCATCATTTCAGTAAGGGACCCATCTTCATTTGTGAGAGAACCAAGAACAACGATCATATCAGTGGGATTAGCAGCTTGTGCCATATTCGCTGGAAATTTAACTGGAAAATACAAACAAACACAAATTAAGCCAATTCCAAGGGGCTTTTTTTTCTTCATGTGAAGGTGCTGTGGCCTCTTGGTTTGTATGCTCATCTCCTGATTAAGCTGTCTGGGTTCAAACCCTGGCCAGGGACATTGTGATGTGTTCCTAGGTGAGATACCCTACTCACACAGTTCCTCTCTACCTGGGTGCATAAATGGGTACTGGTTAATCTAATGCAGGGGGCCCAGGGACAGGGGTGTTACACTGTGATGGACTAGCATCCCATCCAGGGGCAAATAGAAATACTCCAAGCTGCTTATTGCTACAGAAACCAGGATAAGTTCCAATCTGATGGGCCACTTTGCTTATGCCATATGCAGACAACATACCTATTACCTATACCTTTTTTCTCCATAACAACTTTGGTTTGTGAGACAATTAATATTGACGACTTTTTTGCTAAGTTTGCCAGATGGGAAGCCTTTCTACAATTAATTTAACCCCTAGCAAAAACGTGCCAATATTCGCCCACATTTATATACCTGGCTGGAGATCAGAGAGGCGCTATTAGCAAAGGAAGGACATTTTCAACCATTCTCAACTTGCCTCTAGAAGAACTACACTTCGAGATAGCCTGTACCTCACTGTTTACAAATATGCCAGCTATTGCAAATTATAAACAAATAAAAGTGTCAATTCAAGGGGCTCATTAGCTGCTAATTACAATGATAATATATTCAATTAATACATGATAGCGTGATACCTGGAGGGATTCACACCCTCATAGATATCGAAAAGATTACCGAAGGGATGATGGAATTCAGGGTATTTATGATATTATCTTAATCATACACTCCTCAAACTGTGCGCACGGCGCTGGGGAAGGTAATGTCAAGTGAAATGTCAACTACCAGGGACAAAGATTGCACTGTAAAGAAATGATCGAACAATACGATTAAGTTTTGTGTAAACACGATTAACACTGCGCGTCAAATTCCTTGAACGCTATCTTTCAAGCGAATGCCAATTACGGAGCAAGTAACTGATTGTTATGACACCGCCGCATTCTCCTGCCCACACGAAACTGAAAATGAAGAAGACTTTCTTACCTGCTGTGAACTTTTTTGCTCAAACAGAAAACAGCTAAATCGTACTAATATCCAAGGGCGAATGCATGCGTTTTATATCTGTTACGTTCCAGAGCGGAAGTGGTCGGGAGGGCAATTATAAGCCTGGGATCGAGTGGTTTTCTCACGCAAACCACGCCTGACGTCACGCCTTCTCTTAGAAGACTTAAAATGTTATAAAGCGTTTTTAGGCAAAAAAAAATCAGTTAGCCACCTTTATTCGTTCCCTTTTCACTATCACTTTTCGCAGTCGCATGTGCTACACCTTTGTGAAAATAGATAGCGTTATTTCCGTTCATGATTGCGTGACGAAGAAGCTTTCTGTAGTTGTGATTTGAGCATTACTGAAAAGCGACTCAATAACCAGTTTTTGGCAAAACAATGGCAAAAAGGCATGTAGAAAAATAACCCAACTGTTATGAGGAAAAAAAGGCTAAAATGAAAAAGTAAAAAATTCGCGAGAGATCGTTGCAGTTTCTAGAACACTCGCTAGTATGAGGCAAACCGTTTTTTTGTTTTTGTTTTTTTGTTTTTTTGAAGGGGAAAAGTAAACTACTGTTTGCAAATAAATAAGAGAATTTAACCATACTCATATCCTCAGCATTAAGGTTTTATTTCCGGCTACGGTCCGGGTTCATGAGATGTACGCAACTTTAATTAGGCAGTTGCAAAACTCAAGTCTGAAGTAAAATCAATGCCTTCACCGAGGTACCAGGCCAACTGGGTTACACCTGCGTGGGTTGAGACAACGTGAAAGAGGATATATGAAACATACTCTGAATGTCATGTGGATCATCGCAGTGGGTGCAGAAAAATCTTCAACACCCGCTAGGCATTTGTCATGCCGCCTGCCTTTAAGTCTCCATTAGGATCGTCACGCAACGATCGATCGTTGCGTGACGAACCTAATAATGGCTGTGAAGGAGACTACCTACCCCCATGGAGTAGAAATTTTATATCTATGTTTACTTATTTTCAATATTTATTTCCAAATATTTGCACTTCACCGATATGATGATTTTCAAACCGGAGATTGTGGTGGGAAAATTGGGGGAGGGTTCGGGGAAAATGAAATAGGTGCCGCAAGATCGGGCGTGTTCAAAACGATGGATAAGATCTACAATCCCAGTTAAAAGAGTTGGAACAAGAAGCAAGTTCTCCCCTCCCCACTTCTTGTTTTGGTCCGTGCAACAAGTTCAAGCTTTAAGAATTTCGAACGTTTCTCTTTAAAGAGATACCGCAGCGTACTGAAAGTGGGTAGGGAAGGTTTTGTGACACTCGTCACGTAAAATTGCGTGACGAACCCACAGAGGGCTAGGGAAAGTTTGCCATAGCTATAATTTTTGATTACTGAGCATTGAATAATGTAAATCAAGAGCTTTCGTTGGCTTAGCCGTGATTCTAATTGTTCTCAGATTCATTGGGGCTCGGAAATTTCGCCGCTCTCCAGTGCACCAAAAATTCTGGAAATTTTAGAATGGGAGTAAATGAACTGAAATTTCCTGGAAAAGTGTCCTTAGAATCTAAAAATTGTTAAATTTGTGAAATGCGAACCAAAATTCTAGAAACTACGGTAGGAAAATCGAATAGAACGGAAATTCCCTCTGTAAATGGTTCATTGGGCTCAAACTACTTTGCGCCATTAATCATGTTATACCTTTCCAATATTCAGAACTAATATTTTTGTTGTTTGATCAGAGACTGACTTACTTACACTAATGCATTAGGCAAATATTGTAAAAAAGGGATTTTTCCCTTTTCTTCCACTCCAAAGACCGGTTTTTACCCGGGACCCACCTCCTCAAAAACAAAGTAACCAAAGCAAGCCCTAATAAGAACATTCCCAACTATAAAGGAGTCTAAGTTTGATATTTCTTCAAAAAAGCTGCCACATCTTGTTGCATGCAAAGATCTCAATAGAGTAAGAAAACCATTGTTCTATAATGTGAAAACAGCGAGGAATTCATCTGTACTACATGTCACTACATCAGATATACAGGGACATAGACCTAGTGACCTACAATCCCGGAGGCCCCCCCGGGCCTACAATAGAGTGTTAAAGCAGAATTTCAATGGTGACGTCAAGAGAGTCCGCTATTCCAAGGAAGGAGCCTAAACTGCTCAGAAAAATGGAAATGGAATGGGACTCTGGATTAACTGGTCTACTGCAGTCCAAGGTTCAAGTCCTGGTCATTATGTCATTGTGTTCTTGAACAATATATGTGACTCTAATTATAGTGCCTCTCTCCACCCAGGTGTACAAATGACTGCTGACAATTTCAAAGATGTTGGTGGGAGATAACACTAAGTTGGACTAACAACCCACACAGGAGAAATAGTTTTTAAAAAGTAGGTCAACCCCAAGCTAAGCCCACATTCAAATAGCTTAATGGGTCTTCTATTTTATTTTGAAAACTATCCTGTAATTTGATTAGTCATTGAACAGAAAGTCTGTACCTGGCTGGATAATCTAGTGTTCCAAGAAGCAAAAACACATCACAAAACAAAGACATTTCACTTCAGTTTTTTTCAGCCAATTACCATTGACTATATAATTCAACACTTTAACATGGGATGCTCTGCATTGTACAACAAGGATTGGTTTCCTAGAGCTTGAAGGCAAACTACACAATCATGTTATTGCTCTGACAAAATATTTCAAAGACAAGTTATTATTTGGTGAGGCCAAAAATTCTGTCTGTGATAATTGATGAAGACTGAAATTTCAGCCACAACAGTGCTTAGCAAAAGCAAGTCTCCTCACTGCACCATATTAGAGTGCAAATGTTTGTAGTGAGCATGACAGGAATCAGAAACTAGTTGACCAAAAACTGTCCTTTTTTTCCCAACAGCAGAGGGGGAAAGTACATCATGCAAGCAATGGAAATGGCATTGAAAGTTCTATCTGATTTGAATTAATAACTTATCATGTTTTTTGTTGCCATGACTACTGAGTCATTTATTTTGAAAACTGCACTACACTTGTAACATTCCGTAGGGGACATTTTCATAATGGGACTTTAACAAAGGTTGTAACAACATCTACTGAAATTCAACTGTTACAATTATCAGAACAATGCATTCCTATCCATAAATGAATGCCTCAGGACCAGAGGCAAACAGTGAAAGAAAAAGAAATGTTTCAGTTATGGCACAACCATGTGAAAATATAGGCCATCATATTTTTAAGGGTTTCATGCAACTCGACCAATATTCGCACACAGACACATTGGATGATAGCATTTAAGGTAAAACTCTTGATAGATATTTAGAGGCTCTTTATATCTTCTGATATTTCCTCTTCATCAGGGTTGTCATCATCACCATCTACTTCGGCATTTTCTCTTTCTAATCTTTCCATCTGCTTGGCAAGTTCAGCTTCGTCACTCTCTGTGACCACCTTGGGCTATGAAAAATTAAAGAAGAAAGTCTAAGGCACGCATGTTCAATATTTTATTGACTTGGGGCGTTAGTCAGTGGTCTTTTTGCAGAGATACATGAAAGAGATCACGTATCATTGTGATGAGGGAGGAGCCAATACTACAAACGCTTTCCATTCAACTAATACATGTACATTGTAAATGTCAAACATTTCCAAAAGGTGACAAATGGTTCTACGGTGGCACTCCAAATTACCGGGAAAATTTTCCAGAAAATAAATTGAATTTCCAAAACAGGAAACAAAAACAATCACATATTGTACCATTCAAAAATTCTGGGAGGAGAATCAAATGGAACAGAAATTCTAAATAAGAAATTTTGGAACATTTGGGTATACCTTTTGAGAGTTGTCCTCTTCTCTGGAACTAAATTTCCAGAAAATTCTGTTGCAATCATTAGAAATTTCCAGAAATTCAAGCCAAGTTCTTCATCAAATGGAACTTAAGGTGCCCCTTGCATGGCTGAGTAAAAGGTGGCACACTAAATTTGTTTGATGAATTTCAGTTTCCATTTTGTGTAATTTTTGACCTGGTCTCTGTCCAGAGAGAAAAATCTAAAAAGTAACTAATATCTAAATTTTACAGTTGGGCATTATTTGCTGATTTCTTAGCTGCAATGTAACCCCTGCAATGTAACCCCTTATATCCAATTTAACGAAACTTGCCAAGAATATTAAAATTTGGACAAAACAGTGGACTATAAAATATTGTGGGTTGTTGGGAACTTACAGCAGCCTTTTCATTAAAATCTCCTTTATATTTCTTGATGGTAGTTCTGATGGCCTCTACAGCATTTGTCAAACCCTTGAGTCCATCATCACGATCCAAAGTGGTTGTTGTGATCACATACAGTGGAGCTGCTATCAAATTAATCTGAAAAACAAAATTGCGTAAAATTCCACATTTTTATTATTGTTAGAAATTTAAAATTATACTAAATTCCCCTTGCCTATTGTCAAGTAGTTCTTTAAATTTCAGTACTAAGAATTTGGTGGTAAATCAAGACAATATTCCCAGTTATTAAATATTCTTAATTTTTTTCTCCGGCACATAATCCTAAATCCTTGAAACTTATTGGCTAATTGCATGCTCCAGCAGTCTAAATTTTCCCATCCAGACCCCCAGTAAGGTCTGCTCCAAAAATTTCAACTTTTCAAGATTTTTGCTACTCGTACACTGTAAAACAATGTAGAATGTAAATATTCATCACAGAGTCTGAAGGAGTGGGGGGTCAAAGACCCAATAAATTCTGGAAGGGAGGGGGATTGGACGGTTGATTTGGTTTCCACATGGTCGATTTGGTTTCAAAAATCCTTTCTCACCTACTAAGTAGATCTTTCATATGAAAAATAGTACCTTGAATACTTGTAATTAAATTGCATTATATTTGAAATGAATTTTCTTTCTTCGAAAAGCACTTTGAAAGCTAACAAATGCAAAAAATATGCCATTACGTGGAAATGGCCACCATTACTTGTTACCAGTCTACATTGGAGTCACCATGTGGACCGAAAAGCACTGGTGACTGGCCTAGTTTGTTTTCGCATTGCTCTTGGAAGCTGTCAAGTAGCGGGCGATTTCTTTTGTGAAAATGAGTTTCTTTATAAACTAAGGTAGAAATGATGTTACGATTTCACAAACTTGAAAATTCTTATTCTTGTTTATCTCTGTGCATTTGTACGTAATTTTGCTGTAAAATTCGCTTTTCATGTGTGTCGGCGATCATGTTCTCGATTCAAAGTATGGTGTCAATTTCATCCACACTCATTTCATCAGTCCGCTAAAGAAAATTGTACCACATTTACAAAGGAACAGTTGTTAAGGAAGGTAATTTGACAATTTACCATTTTATCTATTTTCTTTTAAAGCATGTTTAAATATATGTTTTCTCTGTGTGTATCTTCAGATGTTACGATTGATCAAGAATAAACAGCACCAACATACAATGCAGACGGCTAAGTGCTTGGAGTGTTAACTTTAACTTTAACTTTAACACACTTTCTTGCCAAAACTATTTTTTCCAGAGGGTATGGGGGGTGGGGGGTTATTTTTGTGTTCAAAAAATGGAAATTCCAGGGAGGACGAGGGAGGGGAGCAATAGCATGAAATTCTCTCTGTGGTGGGAGCATTGATATAATTTTTCTGGAACTACACATTCCAGTAGCTTTTTCCCGGGGTGGGTACTCCAAAAAAAATTGGGTGGGGTGTGCGGCCCGCTTCTCAAAACCCTTACCCTATTTATGACCAAAATCTGTGATATTCCCTACCCTATTTATAACCTGACAAAAAATTCGAAACCCTATTTATGACCTGAATGTTACATTCAAATCCTGTTTCATCCCTGCATTATAATTGGATCCCTAGTTCAGGCCAATGTTAAATTACTGTAAACATAATCTGTGAAGGGCTTTTGTTGATTACCTTTTCGATAACCATGAAAAAGTGGCTTCTAGGTTTAAGAACATACCCGTATCAGGGCTGGAAAACAAAAACCATACCCTATTTATGACCAAAATGGCCAAAATCAGCTAAAATCGATATCCTTCTTATGACCAAAACGGCTGAAAAACCATACCCTTTGGGGCCGCACATACCTATATAGCCCATATAAAGAAGTACCCCCCCCCCCCCCCGGGAGCTTTTTGTACTTGAAAAGTCAAATGCACACATATACCAGATTTGAACTGGATAGCTTTAACTAAACTTCAACATAAAAGTTGCTTTCAAAGCAATACCACAGAGAAAATATAAATGCCAGCCCTGGTCAATGGGTATTAGGAAAACCCTGCTCTCAATCTTGAGTATTCAAGACCTTGGGCAAAGTTTTTTGCACCATGGACCTCCTGCCTGGCAAAAAAACAAAACATATTTCTTCTTGCCAAATGTTTAAGATGAACAAAACAAAGAAAATAATATAATAATTGTTCTCCCCAGTTGATGAGTGACACTTTAAATGATATTGACATTCCAAAGAAAATAAAAAAATGAAAACTGCTAACATAGAAAAATATGAGAGTCATCCCACTCTAGAGAACTATACTTGCCTTGATAGGAACATCTTCTGAGGAGCATTTTAGTCCCTCTAGCAGTGAATTCTTCACAGCATCAATCCCCTCATAAGCATAACACGACACTTCGATATCAGCACGGATCTTGACAGCTTGTGGCGTGAGTCTTCTCATGATGTTAGAAAGCAGAGTGGATTTGGTATTCTCATCAAGATCCAATTCATCTAGCACAGCTGGATCTCTGAAATATTGAACAATAACAAGTCACAATGTTGTCACAAAATTGTGACATTGGCAGTTCCATAGTTACAGTACGCAGCTGACTTTGCCATCTTCTTTTGAAGTAGTATATCAAACACGAGAGATGTGTTTCATCGAGACATCCAAACACCGAAGAGAGAGTTGAAAATACGACATGCAGCGGCATATTTTTGACGAAATTCGAGGTGTTTGGATAGCCGATGAAACAACGTGTCGAGTGTTTGATATATCTTCTCAATAGAAACAAAAACTACATGTAAGGAGTAAATGGAACCTCCTTCACGGTTGTGACTGTCTTTGTTTTAACATGATGAATTATTAATGAGTTTGAGAAGAATCAGATGAAAAACTTAGCAGCTGAGTAAACAACAAGTAAATGGAGATTTTAGCTGGCAGTCAACTGCTTTCAACAGTCTTGAGGCTAAAAAGTTTTTGTTCAACTATGCAAACAGCTTCCCTTGAAAGAAACTCCATTCATTATTGTAAATTTGCAAAGAAAAGAGTTATTATGGAATATTGCGCCACCAATTATTATCCTTGTCACATTATGTACCACCTGATTGGTCATAGTACATCCTAGATAAACACCACAAGCATATTTTTCTTAATAAATCTCACCCTACTGCTAATTTGAATGCATCAAATGAACTCCCAGGTGACTTGTACTTTTCATCAAAATACCAAGCTGTGAAGAATTCACTGCTAGAGGGACTAAAATGCTCCTCAGAAGATGTTCCTATCAAGGCAAGTATAGTTCTCTAGAGTGGGATGACTCTCATATTTTTCTATGTTAGCAGTTTTCATTTTTTTATTTTCTTTGGAATGTCAATATCATTTAAAGTGTCACTCATCAACTGGGGAGAACAATTATTATATTATTTTCTTTGTTTTGTTCATCTTAAACATTTGGCAAGAAGAAATATGTTTTGTTTTTTTGCCAGGCAGGAGGTCCATGGTGCAAAAAACTTTGCCCAAGGTCTTGAATACTCAAGATTGAGAGCAGGGTTTTCCTAATACCCATTGACCAGGGCTGGCATTTATATTTTCTCTGTGGTATTGCTTTGAAAGCAACTTTTATGTTGAAGTTTAGTTAAAGCTATCCAGTTCAAATCTGGTATATGTGTGCATTTGACTTTTCAAGTACAAAAAGCTCCCGGGGGGGGGGGGGGGTACTTCTTTATATGGGCTATATAGGTATGTGCGGCCCCAAAGGGTATGGTTTTTCAGCCGTTTTGGTCATAAGAAGGATATCGATTTTAGCTGATTTTGGCCATTTTGGTCATAAATAGGGTATGGTTTTTGTTTTCCAGCCCTGATACGGGTATGTTCTTAAACCTAGAAGCCACTTTTTCATGGTTATCGAAAAGGTAATCAACAAAAGCCCTTCACAGATTATGTTTACAGTAATTTAACATTGGCCTGAACTAGGGATCCAATTATAATGCAGGGATGAAACAGGATTTGAATGTAACATTCAGGTCATAAATAGGGTTTCGAATTTTTTGTCAGGTTATAAATAGGGTAGGGAATATCACAGATTTTGGTCATAAATAGGGTAAGGGTTTTGAGAAGCGGGCCGCACACCCCCACCCAATTTTTTTTTGGAGTACCCACCCCGGGAAAAAGCTACTGGAATGTGTAGTTCCAGAAAAATTATATCAATGCTCCCACCACAGAGAGAATTTCATGCTATTGCTCCCCTCCCTCGTCCTCCCTGGAATTTCCATTTTTTGAACACAAAAATAACCCCCCACCCCCCATACCCTCTGGAAAAAATAGTTTTGGCAAGAAAGTGTGTTAAAGTTAAAGTTAAAGTTAACACTCCAAGCACTTAGCCGTCTGCATTGTATGTTGGTGCTGTTTATTCTTGATCAATCGTAACATCTGAAGATACACACAGAGAAAACATATATTTAAACATGCTTTAAAAGAAAATAGATAAAATGGTAAATTGTCAAATTACCTTCCTTAACAACTGTTCCTTTGTAAATGTGGTACAATTTTCTTTAGCGGACTGATGAAATGAGTGTGGATGAAATTGACACCATACTTTGAATCGAGAACATGATCGCCGACACACATGAAAAGCGAATTTTACAGCAAAATTACGTACAAATGCACAGAGATAAACAAGAATAAGAATTTTCAAGTTTGTGAAATCGTAACATCATTTCTACCTTAGTTTATAAAGAAACTCATTTTCACAAAAGAAATCGCCCGCTACTTGACAGCTTCCAAGAGCAATGCGAAAACAAACTAGGCCAGTCACCAGTGCTTTTCGGTCCACATGGTGACTCCAATGTAGACTGGTAACAAGTAATGGTGGCCATTTCCACGTAATGGCATATTTTTTGCATTTGTTAGCTTTCAAAGTGCTTTTCGAAGAAAGAAAATTCATTTCAAATATAATGCAATTTAATTACAAGTATTCAAGGTACTATTTTTCATATGAAAGATCTACTTAGTAGGTGAGAAAGGATTTTTGAAACCAAATCGACCATGTGGAAACCAAATCAACCGTCCAATCCCCCTCCCTTCCAGAATTTATTGGGTCTTTGACCCCCCACTCCTTCAGACTCTGTGATGAATATTTACATTCTACATTGTTTTACAGTGTACGAGTAGCAAAAATCTTGAAAAGTTGAAATTTTTGGAGCAGACCTTACTGGGGGTCTGGATGGGAAAATTTAGACTGCTGGAGCATGCAATTAGCCAATAAGTTTCAAGGATTTAGGATTATGTGCCGGAGAAAAAAATTAAGAATATTTAATAACTGGGAATATTGTCTTGATTTACCACCAAATTCTTAGTACTGAAATTTAAAGAACTACTTGACAATAGGCAAGGGGAATTTAGTATAATTTTAAATTTCTAACAATAATAAAAATGTGGAATTTTACGCAATTTTGTTTTTCAGATTAATTTGATAGCAGCTCCACTGTATGTGATCACAACAACCACTTTGGATCGTGATGATGGACTCAAGGGTTTGACAAATGCTGTAGAGGCCATCAGAACTACCATCAAGAAATATAAAGGAGATTTTAATGAAAAGGCTGCTGTAAGTTCCCAACAACCCACAATATTTTATAGTCCACTGTTTTGTCCAAATTTTAATATTCTTGGCAAGTTTCGTTAAATTGGATATAAGGGGTTACATTGCAGGGGTTACATTGCAGCTAAGAAATCAGCAAATAATGCCCAACTGTAAAATTTAGATATTAGTTACTTTTTAGATTTTTCTCTCTGGACAGAGACCAGGTCAAAAATTACACAAAATGGAAACTGAAATTCATCAAACAAATTTAGTGTGCCACCTTTTACTCAGCCATGCAAGGGGCACCTTAAGTTCCATTTGATGAAGAACTTGGCTTGAATTTCTGGAAATTTCTAATGATTGCAACAGAATTTTCTGGAAATTTAGTTCCAGAGAAGAGGACAACTCTCAAAAGGTATACCCAAATGTTCCAAAATTTCTTATTTAGAATTTCTGTTCCATTTGATTCTCCTCCCAGAATTTTTGAATGGTACAATATGTGATTGTTTTTGTTTCCTGTTTTGGAAATTCAATTTATTTTCTGGAAAATTTTCCCGGTAATTTGGAGTGCCACCGTAGAACCATTTGTCACCTTTTGGAAATGTTTGACATTTACAATGTACATGTATTAGTTGAATGGAAAGCGTTTGTAGTATTGGCTCCTCCCTCATCACAATGATACGTGATCTCTTTCATGTATCTCTGCAAAAAGACCACTGACTAACGCCCCAAGTCAATAAAATATTGAACATGCGTGCCTTAGACTTTCTTCTTTAATTTTTCATAGCCCAAGGTGGTCACAGAGAGTGACGAAGCTGAACTTGCCAAGCAGATGGAAAGATTAGAAAGAGAAAATGCCGAAGTAGATGGTGATGATGACAACCCTGATGAAGAGGAAATATCAGAAGATATAAAGAGCCTCTAAATATCTATCAAGAGTTTTACCTTAAATGCTATCATCCAATGTGTCTGTGTGCGAATATTGGTCGAGTTGCATGAAACCCTTAAAAATATGATGGCCTATATTTTCACATGGTTGTGCCATAACTGAAACATTTCTTTTTCTTTCACTGTTTGCCTCTGGTCCTGAGGCATTCATTTATGGATAGGAATGCATTGTTCTGATAATTGTAACAGTTGAATTTCAGTAGATGTTGTTACAACCTTTGTTAAAGTCCCATTATGAAAATGTCCCCTACGGAATGTTACAAGTGTAGTGCAGTTTTCAAAATAAATGACTCAGTAGTCATGGCAACAAAAAACATGATAAGTTATTAATTCAAATCAGATAGAACTTTCAATGCCATTTCCATTGCTTGCATGATGTACTTTCCCCCTCTGCTGTTGGGAAAAAAAGGACAGTTTTTGGTCAACTAGTTTCTGATTCCTGTCATGCTCACTACAAACATTTGCACTCTAATATGGTGCAGTGAGGAGACTTGCTTTTGCTAAGCACTGTTGTGGCTGAAATTTCAGTCTTCATCAATTATCACAGACAGAATTTTTGGCCTCACCAAATAATAACTTGTCTTTGAAATATTTTGTCAGAGCAATAACATGATTGTGTAGTTTGCCTTCAAGCTCTAGGAAACCAATCCTTGTTGTACAATGCAGAGCATCCCATGTTAAAGTGTTGAATTATATAGTCAATGGTAATTGGCTGAAAAAAACTGAAGTGAAATGTCTTTGTTTTGTGATGTGTTTTTGCTTCTTGGAACACTAGATTATCCAGCCAGGTACAGACTTTCTGTTCAATGACTAATCAAATTACAGGATAGTTTTCAAAATAAAATAGAAGACCCATTAAGCTATTTGAATGTGGGCTTAGCTTGGGGTTGACCTACTTTTTAAAAACTATTTCTCCTGTGTGGGTTGTTAGTCCAACTTAGTGTTATCTCCCACCAACATCTTTGAAATTGTCAGCAGTCATTTGTACACCTGGGTGGAGAGAGGCACTATAATTAGAGTCACATATATTGTTCAAGAACACAATGACATAATGACCAGGACTTGAACCTTGGACTGCAGTAGACCAGTTAATCCAGAGTCCCATTCCATTTCCATTTTTCTGAGCAGTTTAGGCTCCTTCCTTGGAATAGCGGACTCTCTTGACGTCACCATTGAAATTCTGCTTTAACACTCTATTGTAGGCCCGGGGGGGCCTCCGGGATTGTAGGTCACTAGGTCTATGTCCCTGTATATCTGATGTAGTGACATGTAGTACAGATGAATTCCTCGCTGTTTTCACATTATAGAACAATGGTTTTCTTACTCTATTGAGATCTTTGCATGCAACAAGATGTGGCAGCTTTTTTGAAGAAATATCAAACTTAGACTCCTTTATAGTTGGGAATGTTCTTATTAGGGCTTGCTTTGGTTACTTTGTTTTTGAGGAGGTGGGTCCCGGGTAAAAACCGGTCTTTGGAGTGGAAGAAAAGGGAAAAATCCCTTTTTTACAATATTTGCCTAATGCATTAGTGTAAGTAAGTCAGTCTCTGATCAAACAACAAAAATATTAGTTCTGAATATTGGAAAGGTATAACATGATTAATGGCGCAAAGTAGTTTGAGCCCAATGAACCATTTACAGAGGGAATTTCCGTTCTATTCGATTTTCCTACCGTAGTTTCTAGAATTTTGGTTCGCATTTCACAAATTTAACAATTTTTAGATTCTAAGGACACTTTTCCAGGAAATTTCAGTTCATTTACTCCCATTCTAAAATTTCCAGAATTTTTGGTGCACTGGAGAGCGGCGAAATTTCCGAGCCCCAATGAATCTGAGAACAATTAGAATCACGGCTAAGCCAACGAAAGCTCTTGATTTACATTATTCAATGCTCAGTAATCAAAAATTATAGCTATGGCAAACTTTCCCTAGCCCTCTGTGGGTTCGTCACGCAATTTTACGTGACGAGTGTCACAAAACCTTCCCTACCCACTTTCAGTACGCTGCGGTATCTCTTTAAAGAGAAACGTTCGAAATTCTTAAAGCTTGAACTTGTTGCACGGACCAAAACAAGAAGTGGGGAGGGGAGAACTTGCTTCTTGTTCCAACTCTTTTAACTGGGATTGTAGATCTTATCCATCGTTTTGAACACGCCCGATCTTGCGGCACCTATTTCATTTTCCCCGAACCCTCCCCCAATTTTCCCACCACAATCTCCGGTTTGAAAATCATCATATCGGTGAAGTGCAAATATTTGGAAATAAATATTGAAAATAAGTAAACATAGATATAAAATTTCTACTCCATGGGGGTAGGTAGTCTCCTTCACAGCCATTATTAGGTTCGTCACGCAACGATCGATCGTTGCGTGACGATCCTAATGGAGACTTAAAGGCAGGCGGCATGACAAATGCCTAGCGGGTGTTGAAGATTTTTCTGCACCCACTGCGATGATCCACATGACATTCAGAGTATGTTTCATATATCCTCTTTCACGTTGTCTCAACCCACGCAGGTGTAACCCAGTTGGCCTGGTACCTCGGTGAAGGCATTGATTTTACTTCAGACTTGAGTTTTGCAACTGCCTAATTAAAGTTGCGTACATCTCATGAACCCGGACCGTAGCCGGAAATAAAACCTTAATGCTGAGGATATGAGTATGGTTAAATTCTCTTATTTATTTGCAAACAGTAGTTTACTTTTCCCCTTCAAAAAAACAAAAAAACAAAAACAAAAAAACGGTTTGCCTCATACTAGCGAGTGTTCTAGAAACTGCAACGATCTCTCGCGAATTTTTTACTTTTTCATTTTAGCCTTTTTTTCCTCATAACAGTTGGGTTATTTTTCTACATGCCTTTTTGCCATTGTTTTGCCAAAAACTGGTTATTGAGTCGCTTTTCAGTAATGCTCAAATCACAACTACAGAAAGCTTCTTCGTCACGCAATCATGAACGGAAATAACGCTATCTATTTTCACAAAGGTGTAGCACATGCGACTGCGAAAAGTGATAGTGAAAAGGGAACGAATAAAGGTGGCTAACTGATTTTTTTTTGCCTAAAAACGCTTTATAACATTTTAAGTCTTCTAAGAGAAGGCGTGACGTCAGGCGTGGTTTGCGTGAGAAAACCACTCGATCCCAGGCTTATAATTGCCCTCCCGACCACTTCCGCTCTGGAACGTAACAGATATAAAACGCATGCATTCGCCCTTGGATATTAGTACGATTTAGCTGTTTTCTGTTTGAGCAAAAAGTTCACAGCAGGTAAGAAAGTCTTCTTCATTTTCAGTTTCGTGTGGGCAGGAGAATGCGGCGGTGTCATAACAATCAGTTACTTGCTCCGTAATTGGCATTCGCTTGAAAGATAGCGTTCAAGGAATTTGACGCGCAGTGTTAATCGTGTTTACACAAAACTTAATCGTATTGTTCGATCATTTCTTTACAGTGCAATCTTTGTCCCTGGTAGTTGACATTTCACTTGACATTACCTTCCCCAGCGCCGTGCGCACAGTTTGAGGAGTGTATGATTAAGATAATATCATAAATACCCTGAATTCCATCATCCCTTCGGTAATCTTTTCGATATCTATGAGGGTGTGAATCCCTCCAGGTATCACGCTATCATGTATTAATTGAATATATTATCATTGTAATTAGCAGCTAATGAGCCCCTTGAATTGACACTTTTATTTGTTTATAATTTGCAATAGCTGGCATATTTGTAAACAGTGAGGTACAGGCTATCTCGAAGTGTAGTTCTTCTAGAGGCAAGTTGAGAATGGTTGAAAATGTCCTTCCTTTGCTAATAGCGCCTCTCTGATCTCCAGCCAGGTATATAAATGTGGGCGAATATTGGCACGTTTTTGCTAGGGGTTAAATTAATTGTAGAAAGGCTTCCCATCTGGCAAACTTAGCAAAAAAGTCGTCAATATTAATTGTCTCACAAACCAAAGTTGTTATGGAGAAAAAAGGTATAGGTAATAGGTATGTTGTCTGCATATGGCATAAGCAAAGTGGCCCATCAGATTGGAACTTATCCTGGTTTCTGTAGCAATAAGCAGCTTGGAGTATTTCTATTTGCCCCTGGATGGGATGCTAGTCCATCACAGTGTAACACCCCTGTCCCTGGGCCCCCTGCATTAGATTAACCAGTACCCATTTATGCACCCAGGTAGAGAGGAACTGTGTGAGTAGGGTATCTCACCTAGGAACACATCACAATGTCCCTGGCCAGGGTTTGAACCCAGACAGCTTAATCAGGAGATGAGCATACAAACCAAGAGGCCACAGCACCTTCACATGAAGAAAAAAAAGCCCCTTGGAATTGGCTTAATTTGTGTTTGTTTGTATTTTCCAGTTAAATTTCCAGCGAATATGGCACAAGCTGCTAATCCCACTGATATGATCGTTGTTCTTGGTTCTCTCACAAATGAAGATGGGTCCCTTACTGAAATGATGAAATCCAGAGTCAAACGGGCAGCTGAGCTGTACACATCATTTAAACAACAGAACATTGATTGTCGTGTCATTGCAACTGGATATCAGGCACCAGATCAGGTAACTGATAGCTGTCGAAAGGTACCAATTACTTTTAGCATCATAAAAGTACAAGGACTGGAGATTGAGCCATGAGGAAAAAAAAAAGCAAGTGCCTTTCACTATTCAGGTTCATTTTTGATGTTAAGTAAACAAAATTCTTTCAAAAGTTATTGTCCACCAAAAACATCATGCACAACAGAGTTATTCAGTCTGTATTAGGCCAGGTAGTGTAAAAATGCATTCCTAATAGACTGTTCTCGATATATCAAAAATTCAGTCTGGCAGCGAGGTTTGGAGGGCACAAACTATGGAAACTGATTGAGCATGTTTATTTATTTTTCTTATTTGCACCTCGGGCCTAATTGCTATTAAGCTGAATTTCAATATATCGAAAGGATTCTATTACTAGTTGACCTATCTTTTAAAACTTTCCCCTACCTGAAAGAAAAATGTGCTGGCACCCTAACAAAAACACATTAAAATTAACTTACATTGAACACATAAATTGGCTTTGAATTAAAATTTCATGGTATGGTAAGCTCTGTGAGCAAGCAAGATGAACTAAATCTTTTGCTGTAATTAGTTAACTGAGCAGGCAAGATGATGCTATATCTTGCCTGCTTGGTATTACCCGCTGTGTCCCACATGAAAATGCTAGTAGTGCTCTTATTCCATATTATAAAATATCCTCAAGTTATTGACCACTATATAATCCATCAAATATTTTCACTTGTACGTGATTGGTCTTAACCCTTTAATGCCCAATAGTGACTTATAGATTTTACTCTGTCTAACGCCAGACGATTTTACTCGTCAAAGGGAGACCCCTTGGGCACTAAAGGGTTAAAACACCTTACATGACCAAATATTCCCCAGGTGAAACTGGGGAATATCCAAGAATATTCCCTAATTTTCTAAACTGTGCGTGTTGCAAAAAAGATTTGAAGGATAATACAATAGCCTCCATTTGGGGCAAAAATATGTTCCCATATTGTTTTGTCGTTGGAGTACATTATCTGTTCCTCAAAGCTCACAGTTTTCCTCAAGCTACCCTCTTGAAAAACTGTTCACTTATTAGAACAGATAATGTCTGCAGACAAATACTTGAGCATATTTTCACGCCAAATGGAGGCTATTGTTTATTTAGCTTGTTCAATCAGATGTTGGTCTTGATCATTTTTTTGTGTTTATGGACTTCAAACACAACCAAAAAAAAACACGGCCAACATCCACCCTCATCCCTAGAGCTGTTGCACTTCTTTTGGTTAGCACCAAGAACTGCGACCTCTCCCTTCAAATCTGACAAAAATGATTGGCTGAGAATATGAAATGAAAACTCTGGGCATGCTCAGAAAATCAGGTCCAGCCAGAGGTCGTGATTCTTGATGCTGTTTAAAAGGAGTGCAGCCAGCTCTGGGCATCAGGGTGAATATCTAGCCATCTTGAGTTCATGCTTGTTCAATAACCCATATTCATTTCATGAACTGAATGAAAAAAAAAACAACAACAACAAGACAATAAGTACCCTGTCTTTATTATCCTATATTGTCAAACCTGGTGATAGCTAGTGATTACATCAATTATTATGTGGTGTCGATCTGTTGTTCTCCAGGCACTTTTCAAAAAGTGGTTAAAGCAGGAGGTGGAGTAGGGGAAGGCCACTTTCCTTGCTGTTAATTTTAATTTTGATGTAGATGGAACAGCTATTGCCTATCAGTTATTTAATATGCTAGATTCTGGATTATTAGCTGACTGACTTACTTACTTAGGCCTGTCACTCCCTATGGAGCATAGGCCATCGACGACTCTTTTCCAGTTCACTCTGTTCTGGGCTGTTCTTGCTGTTCCTAGCCTGCAGAACAAGCGTAATTTTTTGCATATTTCAGGGGAACAGAGGCGAAAGCGAGGCGAGCGTGAAGCGCGAGTTGTGTCCAGTTGGTGCCTTGCTGCTTCAGCTCAGCCTCAGTGTCTCACCTCCAGCTGTTGTGAGGCCGGCCTCTCTTCGTCTTCCTCTGCGGAATCCAGTTTAGGGCTTGGTGTGTGATGCTGGATGCTGGCTTCTGGAGGGTGTGTCCGATCCAGCGCCACTTCCTCTTCAGAATTTTCTTGGGCACTGGTTCTTGTCCTGCTTGTTCCCACAGATCTTCGTTTGGAATCCACCTCCCTGATGGGCTCTCCCCCGACTGTGACTGGTGTGTTGGAGTTGATCTTCATCAGCTCAGTTTTCTTCCTGCTGATCTTAAGCCCTGTCCCAGCCGATGTACGGTCTCCAGGCGGGTGGTCTTGTCCTGCATCTGGCTGTGGCAGTGTGACAGGAGTGCCAGGTCATCGATGAAGTCGAGGTCATCTAGCTGCGTCCATAGTGTCCACTGTATCCCATTGTTCCTACCTGTTGTGGTGGTCTTCATGATCCAATCGATGACCAGGAGGAAGGGGAATGGTGACAGTAGGCACCCCTGATGGACTCCAGTTTTCACTTTGAAGCTTTCGGACAGCTGGCCGGCATGGGCGATCTTGCAGCTCAAGTCTTTGTACATGCACCGGATACAGACAGACAGACAGACAACCTTTATTTAAGCACGATAAGTTAAAAAGCTGTGCAGCTTGTGGGGTCGTGCGTAAATACTAAACCTAAGAATAAAATATGTACATAATGAATAATGAGGGAGATGATCTTGTCAGGGACTATGTAGTGGCTTAGCAGCTTCCACAGTATCTCTCTATCCACACTTTCAAAGGCCTTCTAGAAGTCAATGAATTTGATGTAAAGGGTAGAGTTCCACTCAATCGACTGCTCCACTATGATGCGTAGGCTGGCAATCTGATCCGCACATGATCTGTTTCTGCGGAAGCCTGCTTGCTAGTCTCGGAGCTTGGGGTCAACTGCCTCCCTTACCCTCTCCAATATGATTCTGCCTGGCACTGACAGGAGCATGATCCCTTGGTAGTTGTTGCAGTCTCTGAGGTCTCCTTTTTTGGGCAGCTTGATCATGATCCATTCTGTCCCCTGAGCTGGCACTTCCTCTTTCTCCCAGATCTTGCTGAAGAGGCTGTGCCTTTATGGCCTCTGCTAGTATCCCGTCCGGCCCGGATGCTTTCCCATTCCTGTGTCATAATGGCCTTCTTGATCTCCGCTTTTGTGGGCTTTTTGCAGCTGACGGGTAATTCTATCTCCGCTGGTGGAATGTCGGGTAATAATTCAGGGGCAGGGCGGTTCAGCAGCTCTCTGAAGTGTTCTGTCCATCGCTTCAGCTGTTCCTCTACTGTTGTCAGTGGTTTTCCATCTTTGCCCTTTACTGGCATGTCAGTCTGCTGGAACTTGCCTGCCAGCTTCTTAGTGGTCAGGTACAGGTCTTTAAAATTACCCTGACCGGCTGCTTACTCCACTTGACTGGCCAGGTGATCCATGTAGTCCCTTTTGTCTTTCCTGATGTTCCTCTTCACTTCCCTGTCTGCTGCTGTGTATTCTGCCTGTGCCTTTGACTTAGCTGCTCTTGTCCAGCTTGTGTTCAGCCCAGCTTTCCTCTCTTTCCTTGTCTCTAATCTCTAGATGTCAGCGGAGATCCATTCCTTGTGCTGGGCCTTCTTCTTGCCCAGGACTTCTTCACATGTGTCCTGCCAGAGTTTTTTGCTCTCCTCCCACTGTCTCAAGGTCTGTCTCACTGTCATCTATCAGCCCATGTAGTAGCTGGAACCTGCTGGAAAGGCTGATCTGAAATGGTGTGTGTGTGTGTCTTTGTTCCCGAGCAGTCCCACATTGTATATTGTCCATGTGTTACTGTTGGTGTAGGTGTATTTCTCGAGCCAGAGCCTCACTGCTGTCACAACCAGGTGATGGTCTGATGACACGCCAGCACCTCTCAGCACCCTCACATCCTGCCATGACCTCCTGAACTTCTGGCTGATGCAAATATGGTTGATCTGGTTCCCCATTCTGTGGTCTGGGGATCTCCATGTGGCTTTGTGGATGCGCTTATGTGGAAAGATACTTCCTCCAATCACCAGCTGGTTCAGGGCGTACAGGTCTGCAAAACGCTCACCATTTTCTTCATCTGTCCCAGTCCATGTGTCTCATGATGTCCTCGTAGCCAGTGTTATCTGACCCGATCTTGGTGTTGAGTCTCCCATCAGTATGGTCCATGTCTTTGGCTCCTCCTACGTCTGTCACCGTCTGCAGTTGTTGGTAGAATTCCTCTTTTCTTTCCTCTTCCGCATCATTGGTGGGAGCATAACACTGGATGATGTTCAGCCTGATGTCTTTCTTCTTGGTGGTAAACTTGACTGTGATGATGTGGGAGTTGACCGGTTCCCAGCCGACGAGTGCTTGCTGTGCCTCTGGTGGCAGCATCAGGGCCACGCCCTCAGTGTGGGGGGCTCCATCCTCCATGTGTCCCGAGTACAACAGCTGCTCTCCTGATGACAGTCTCAGCAGTCCTGTCTGTAGCCACCTTATCTCGCTCAGTCCGAGAACTCCAATCTTGTAGTTCAGTCTCTCTTGCTACTTGGATGGTTCTCCCTGCTTCATACATTAAGCTGAATAGATTAAGCCGAGTGTTTTCCTAATTGATATTTTTGGTGCCTTACAAGATTGCCTCCGACCTTTTTATAACCAAGTGTGAAAATCTTGAAAACATCAGAGCATGCCCAAATGACTGACTTCTCCTATTTACCAGTATTGATAGTGTGATATTGGAATTTACTTCAGCAGGTTGTGACAGAAGCCAGTGCTATGGAGAAATATGCGGTTGATAACAACCTTATTGACCCAGAACACATCATCAAGGAGGAAAAAGCAAGCAGCACTGCAGAAAATGCCTATTATAGTCGGATCATTATAGACGAATTTGAGGCCAGTAATGTCCACGTCGTCACAACAGAGCTACATATGGAGAGGACAAAGAAATTTTTTGAGAAGGTGTGGTACCGGTATAAGGCTGTACTGAAATTTGCCTTCAGCTTGATAGACTACCATCTTCGTAGCCTTAAAAAACTTAGGCCCACTGAAATGAGGAAATGTTGTCTTCCTAAATATTTCTCCATTACTACACACATACATTAATTTTGTTGCAAAAGAAATTTGTTTTAATAAAGAAAAAGATAATTTGAGTACCAAGGTGAAAAAAATGGGAAAGTGAAGATTCTGTGACAATGTTTCCTTTTCATAGATCTAGATGCCTAAAACTCAGCAGAGCATTGAAAGGCCGCTGAAATAACATCTGATTGAGATCAATTGAGTAGATAGCATGTTTTTCAAAGCAGACTCAAGAGATGATCTTGTGTGGCTAATTTCCTAACAATTTCTTGATGGAGAAGTCCCTTGAGATTACTTCTTTTATCCAAGAAAGATTTTACAAGATGTCTTGGCTAACACGTTTGCTCAAAGGAATTTTGTAATGTTCAACTCAGAATTCTTTCACCATTTTCATCAACAGTAGATAATTTTTTTATGTTGCATCAGGCACAACAAGTAAAATGCTTGTTACCAACAGGAGGTCTCGCATGATTAATACAAAGTTTCCCAAAAAACTGATAAAAATTTTTTAACCTCTTTTGACTTTCAGCTCTACTCACCCGATGTTTATAGTGTGAAATTTTATGAATGCACTCACGACATGGATGATGAGGAAAGGAAGCAGAGAGAAGACAGAGAAGAAAAGTATTTTCCACTCATAGATGAGCACATCAAAATAATCATGCCAAAAATCATATTACCTGATGGCAAGATGGTTGAAATTTTAAAGTCAACACTCTTTCCAACAAACCTGTTTAATCATGGTTTCACAACACGGCATGGAGGAGTCTCAACATACAGAACACTGTCATCACTTAACTTGAAATACAGCGACAAGCGACGAGATCCAGAGATCAACGTGCAGGAAAATCGCCGCAGATTAGCTCTGACTGCCCGATTTGAGGCAGAAAAATTTCAAATGGCCAGGTGTGTCCATGGAGCTGATGTGTGGGTAGTGGGTGATCCTCAACGAGACAGCTATGATGCCATAGTTACTGATAAACAACGGG
>JAHPZR010044503.1:2500-5000 GCA_019787425.1 Platygyra sinensis
GGTCTAATTGTTAAATAGTTTATTACAAATAGATCACAGATGTTCATCCATTACTCATTCTTCTAGTTGGTTGGACATAATTTTAGACAAGTTAGACACGCAGTCAGGTACACATTCGGAGAGCTGTTGAGTCTGTTCATCATTGCATCGGTCATTTAGTGACAGAAAGTGAGTCTCATTCAGTCAGACGGAAAGCTAGTCATGTGGACAATGAGAAACTTCATCCATTTCTTTGCAAGTTAGTCAAGGAGTCAGTCAACAGGCCAGTCAAGCAGTAGATCATTCAAGCAGTAAGTACATAAGTCAGGAAAAAAAATTGTTTGGCAGTTGTGTCTTTAAAAGTTTGGTCAAGTGTAAAATCAGTCCAGTCAGTAGGTCTTTTATTTTGTCAACATAATCTCGAGGTGCAGGAGATGTAAAATGAGTAATTTTCTAATTTAAACTGATGATTTGATCGCTGCACCAAAAGAGTGTTGCTGGGGGGTTGCTGGGCTGTACATAGACTGTTACCTCCAGCAATCCAGAATCATGCATGACCAAATGGGAGACGATAAACAAGTAGGTTTTTATACCCTGTGTTTATGTGCTCGTTACCCTATGTACCTGAATAGAATGGGAAGATGCTTTGATATGGAACAAAGCTTCCCTGTTGTGCCATACTGACCAGTGTTTCGAGGGTAGCCAGCAGGTCAAAGTCACGTGTCTCCAACAGAGTGTGCAGAAATATTTGAGACACATGAGGGAATAGCCTCGAGAGAATCCATGAACATCTAGCAATCCTGCTGGGGTCAGCTGGGGGCCTGCACCTAGGGGATACCCTGGCATGACTTGAAGGTCCAGGAAGATCTGGGGAGCTCATGGGCGACGGAATCGCGTCCGAGTTGGTTTCATCTAAAAGAATCGGAGATTAACAATTTAGATAAACACTTTATGAACTTAAAAGGTTTCATTTGTGATTATGTTTATCTTTAAAAAAGTGGTTGTGATTTAGAGGGGCCTGAAGGGCCTTCACCACACAATTTCCTTCCCATAACCTAAGGATCAATCGTTACAATACGCTTTAATTTGTTGCAAATCATGTCAAATGCTTGATTCTATTTTGAATTGACTCGAACCCTTTCAACGTACAAAGGTTATGCCGTGGGTTTGGATCGATGCCCATGGAAAAAATCGGATTCGAGAAGAACTTCGCTATTCTATCTGTATGTTTCTATGGTAGCTATAGGCTTATATATTTCAAAACAACATACATGTATGCTCAACTTGTTTCATATCTACAAAAAGTTTTTTTTTTCTGGCACTATAAAAGACCAGACGAGACGGATACCACTTCGCTTTCCCAGGATTCTTGGAAAATTACTTTGAATTCGCAAAAGTACGGGTCTACCGTACAATTTATTCCGTAAACAAGCTTTACCTTTACAAGACTGGTGCAAGTGATTCAAAATCTTTTTTTAAAGTAATCGAAGAGAGTTAAAAAATAACCAGAATTTCTAACAAAAAGGTAGACCCGTTTCGATGAAGAAACGTTTTTAAAATAGGTTCCTTAATAGACGTAAATGTAAATAACAACACAAAGCGTAAGCTTAAAACTAAGCTTACCTGTCGAAGCAAATCTTGTGTCGTTGTTGGCTTTTTCGATAGCTCGAATCCCCATCTTCCGGCTATCATCTTCATTATGCTCTATCAGTGACCGATCGTCGATCCGTCCTTCTTAGAGCAACTTGGGCAGCCATAATTTCCTTCTTTGACTTATCAGAATACACTTGTTACACTCGCAATCTTTCCACTTACAAAATCTTTTGTGCCCTTTCAAAGTTGTGCGGACGCCGTGATGTTTGCATCGTGCACAGAGCGGTGTTTTCTTTGTTGATTGAGGCGTCGATCCCTTTACAACTGACATGATTAAAACGATCTTGTGTTTTAAATGTGATTTAACATATAATTTAAGTCTGACTGAAACACATCAAGCTTTTCATATCGCCGCCGTCAATTTGAAGCGACCCAACTTGCCACAAATGTTGCGTTCAATGAAAGGCGAACGACAAAAAGCTACCAAAAGGGCGCGAAATTGTGAAACCCTTTTCCCGCCAAAAATGCTTTCCACAACTGTTTCGTAAATCAGTCGGAAATTCTTTAAAAAAATGTCCTTAAATGACACAAAAAAATCTGAATATCTTTGAAAACCCTCTAAAAAATCTCTTATCTCTTTGTCATGGAAATACGCCGATTTTGAATCACATGAGCCACAATTTTCAATGGTTTCTTGCAGTAGGAGTTGAGAAAGAATGTGAAGGCACTTCCGTGTTACCTGTAAATTGCTGCTTCGTTTTTGCTGCTTTGATGTTGGGCTCTTAATGATAAGGAATGTATTTTTTTCGAGTTGGAAATCGTTGAACTGGATTGTTTCTGATATAAAACTGAGTATTGTTTTGAGAAAATAACACAGGGCTAAGCTAAAAAAAAGCGACGAATGTTTAGTAAATAAACCCCTTCAGGC
>JAHPZR010044504.1:0-16089 GCA_019787425.1 Platygyra sinensis
TATATCCCGACTAAGCTCCGTCCTTGGATGAAAGTGAAACCATTTTCCTTTATTTTTTAACCCATTGACGACATTTACTGACCCTTCTTGTCTTAACCATTTGGGGGAGCTTGCTCTATTGGCCAGTTTAGTTCATGTCTCGGTTGAGGTGGTTAAGAAATACACCCCTCAAGTTTTCTTTCCACTTCCGCCGGAAATAGACGACAACAATATGCGCGAATCGCACCGATTAGCACCAATGGCCGTGTGGTTAATGAACTGAATGTTTGACAATACAAATCAAATCAGTTCCATAACCGGTTCAAGTTACCGTCTAAGTACACAAAAAGCGTGCAAGGTATAAGAATAGGCTCAACCCAATCGTAGACACACTTACTCTTCGGCCATTTCAACTTGAGTAAAAATAACAAGCAAATTGCGGTTATAACCATAACGAGACAACGCATGTTGTAAAAACTTTCGTTTATGAACTTAACGTTTCGTATGCTCCAACATACATCTTCAGAAGTAACTGTTACCAAAACTACAATTCAATTTAAACACGAAGGCTAATACCAAATAAGGAAAGTAATAACAATGAAAGAAAATAAAATAAAATGTTGGCAGTGAGAAACTTCTTCTCTACTAGCCATTTATATTTTTCCAGCAGATTTGACTAGGTCTGTTTATTTTCTTTTTCATTGTCATTACTTTCCTTATTTAGTATTAGCCTTTGTGTTTAAATTTAATTGTAGTTTTGGTAACCGTTACTTCTGAAGATGTACGTTGGAGCATACGAAACGTTAAGTTCATAAATGAAAGCTTTTACAACATGCGTTGCCTCGTTATGTTTATAACCGCAATTTGCTTGTTATTTTTAGTCTCAACCCATCTCAAGCTTTCACTCTTTCGCATTCGAAAGTGACAGTAAATTTAAATAAAAAGTCGACCCACCCTAATTGGTTACAAAAATTCCTGTCCTCCCTCTGTCATTTTTTTTGTTAGAACTTCACGCAGTTCTGACCTCGAGTCATTACCAGTTATACCATTCAATGCCACTCCCGATAGTACTGGAGCAAAAGGCACTAAAAAACTTTAACGATGCAAAAAAACCCTTCAGTTTTTCTTTCACTGTTCTCCTCCTTGCATACTGGAAGATGCTCTGGCTGTATTTCCCAGGTGTCCCACTGGGAAGACAACCAAGCCATTGCTGTGTTCTTTAGCTAACATCATGGCATCATTAATGATGTTCAGGCCAGCGGTTCTATTCAAGTTATGTATAGACTTCTTTACAGTAAAGCTAGTCAGTCGACGATCCTCCAGACTGTAGGTATTCTGAAGATATGCCCAAGGCAACGTTTTCAGGCTATCAAAGCTTCAAAACACAAACGTGCCTTCCAGACCAAGATTTCAGTCATACAGTTGGCCTGATAGAACATCAGATCTGTGCATACAGACATCTTGGTGTTACCAAGATGGTATCTATTGGATGGCCTCACTACCAAACCAATCCTTTCGGAAATTTCTCTTCAGGTCCTTCAGCTGTTGCCCTCTGCAACCTGCGATACCCCAGAACATTACAGCTAAATATCTTTCTCCAAGACTAATCTTATCATCTTCATGTTGTCGACTATTAATTTTTCCGTTGTCACAAATGGATTCTTTTAAAACGAACCAAGAACGTCCCGGTGATACTATTTACTACTGTATCCTGTAAGATTTTCCATCTCCATCTTTTTGACAGCTCGTACCACCTCATACAAGACTCACGTGAGAACTCTTCCCACCAGCAACTGAACTGAAACAGAACCTGTCTTATCATGCTTATAGCTGTGGTGAGATTTAACTTTTCGGTTGATCTCTTGTGCGACGTTGTAGCCACATACTTCAACTTTTCAAGGCTTGTCAAAATTTGTCAAAAGTTACTCAATCTTTGTCACTTTTTTAATGGAGCCCTTGAAAAGGTTTGTTTTCCAAACCAAAAACAAGCAAAAATATTTGATTGTTCATCGTTCAATATCTTTTCTGTTTTCATCTCTTCTCCATGCTGTGAGGATCAGCGTCCCCTTTTTTTCGCGGCGAAGCTTCGCGTTTCTGTTGCAGTTGAGTCTTTTTTGTGTGCGTTGCTTACCCAACGCACAACTTTCTTTTCTTCTGATCCTTTTTTGGGTCCAGGCAGCAGTCGCGGAGATCACATCTTTGCTGGGTAACTTTGAAAAACTTTTCGCGCTCCGCAAGCCCGGTCAGAAGCGAGTGATTTCCGTTTGAGAAAAATTTTTCTTTTGTGACATCGACAAAAGATGAAAAACGCGCGTGCAAAAATCAGCCAATAAGAATCGTTCTACTTGTTTGTTGTCACGCAAGCGCGCGCGCAGAAAAATCCGCGTACAGTGGTTGGAATTTACGCACGCAGTGCTGGTTTGTAGTTGTGAACAAGTTCTGTTTGAAAACATTAAACTAGCTCAACTTTCAAAATTGGTGCGTAAGACTTAAACCTCTCCCAAACAAAGTCATATTGAAATACGAACTTGGAGAACGACTACGAGAGAATAAGAGAATGATTCCTTGCTCTCTAATGTCGCTCCCAGATCTCTCCTCAAGAGATACTAACGTTTGACAAAACCGAAATAGAGACATTTACCTTACATCGTGTTATCATGAACTATGTACTCACATACTGAAAAGTACGGTGGAATACGGTGGTTTCGAGAGCTGTGAATCGATATTTAGCTACATTTCGAAATATTTAAAGCGCAAAATCACATGTTATTGTGAAATAAGATATGCTAAATAACTCAGCTCCCCACTCCAAACTAATGCAATGTCGTAATGTTAAATTGGTTTTAAGGCCTGGATATACCAGACACAAAATGTAGCATTGCAACATACTGAAATGCAACAATTTGCGTAACATTGCCAGAAAACGTTTTATAGTGTGAACAGAGCAAAACTGGTCCCATCATTTGAGCGGAATGGAGCAGATGGTGAAAACCCGTTAAAATTTTGCAAGCACTGGTAAAGTAGTGGCTGTCGCGAGAAACAATGACAATGACTGTTTGTTGAATCGTTCTGCTTAATGTTGCAGATAGAAAGCACGCGTTGAAATTACCTCGCAAAATATTGAAAAAGTAGACAACTTTATACAGATGTACCTCTTACGTATTCAGTTCGGTACCATGTGGAGGTGGATACATATGCGTGGCTCAATATACTGTCCAGCAACGTGGACAACACTGCTTGTAATGCTAACCTGTGTGTGTTCTGGGGCCCGTTTCTCGAAGCTCCCTTTAATTACCGGACCCGTTAAGCTTTTTTGTTTTCCATTCCAGACGGGAGTTTCAAAAGCTTTGAATATTATACAGTTAAGTTATTAGCTAAAGAAACAAAATGGACTTTATTAGAGTTCAGAACACACCCTACTTTTCTTGAGATTTTTATTTTAAAATCTGATTTCAGGCCCGTTAAGTTACCGGGTCTTTCGAGAAACGGACCCCTGGGGCCCGTTTCTCGAAGCTCCCGGTAATTACCGGGCCCGTTAAGCTTTTTTGTTTTCCATTCCAGATGGGAGTTTCAAAAGGTTCGAAAATTGTATAATGAAGTTACTAGCTAAAGAAACAAAGTGGACTTTATTAGAGGTCAGAACACACCCTACTTTTTTTGAGGCTTTGATTTTAAAATCTGATTCCGAGCCCGGTAAGTTACACGGTCTTTCGAGAAACGGGCCCCTGGGCCGTTAAGAATATGTAGGCACGCAACATGTACTTTAGTTGACTCAGCTATGCGCTTAAAAAACTATCTCTTAACCCTTTCATTGCCAAGGGCGACTTAATAGATTTTACTCTGTCTAACGCCAGACAGTTTTACTCGTCAAAGGGAGACCCCTTTGGCAGTGAAAGGGTTAACTTTAGTTAGTAAGTTTTGTTGATTATAGGGTGGTAATTTTCAAAAGCGTCTTGTTGCGTACATTTGCTAGTCTTCAGCTAGTGGAATTAAGCAAAGTATTGAAGAAAAGAGATTTTTAAGTGAAGTACTTGAAAGCACAGGCATACCTATTACTCTATTGTTTTCTACTTGAGCAATGAATGTAGCCGTCTTTTTTTCAAAAGTCTGATCATAGTTTCACCAAGGCTCTAGGAAAGAAATATTACTTAACAATATGGTTAACTGGAGTAATATTATAACCCCTCTGAATGCTGGAGAAGACTTTGCAAATGATTTAAAAGGGTTATGTTAGTCATTAAAAAAACTATGGATTGAAAAATAGGACATTCATTATTTTTGCCAAATGACTAGTTATTACATGGTAGAGTGGTTTTCATTTAAGTGTCGTAAAACCAACTGAAGTAATTATCTAATTACTTTCAACACTCAATAAAACCCGCTCTCAGTCTAAAGCACGCAGCGATTAGTAATGATTAGGTAATTGGTCATTGATTAATAAATCTTGGCTGCTGTTCCTGTTTCTGATGTTTTGTAGGTATACTATGAAATAATATAACCTGCGATCTCGCATAAATGTCCAGTACTGGCCACGAAATCCCGGGTTTCTACACTTTGATTTAATTCCACACTTCTCCATTTGTAGAAGTGTAGAATACCTTGAAAAACTAGGGATTTTCACGACCTTTTCCCATCCTTTCCACGGTTGTCATTCTTTACTTAGTTCTACACTTCTCTATGTGTAGAAGTGTAGAATACCTTGAAAAACTAGGGATTTTCACGACCTTTTCCCCATCCTTTCCACGGTTGTCATTCTTTACTTAGTTCCACACTTCTCTATGTGTAGAAGTGTAGAATACCGTGACAAACTAGGGATTTTCATGACCTTTTTCCCATCCTTTCCACGGTTGTCATTCTTTACTTAGTTCTACACTTCTCTATGTGTAGAAGTGTAGAATACCGTGACAAACTAGGGATTTTCACGACCTTTTCCCCATCCTTTCCACGGTTGTCATTCTTTACTTAGTTCTACACTTCTCTATGTGTAGAAGTGTAGAATACCGTGACAAACTAGGGATTTTCACGACCTTTTCCCCATTCTTTCCACGGTTGTCATTCTTTACTTAGTTCCACACTTCTCTATGTGTAGAAGTGTAGAATACCGTGACAAACTAGGGATTTTCACGAGGACGTTCTTTTTTTTTATTCCAGAACGCCTGATCGCAGGTTGATAATGATAGCCGATATCTCCCCTCATCGGAGCTGATAGCCGGGTTTATTACCAGGCTTTAAGTCGAAAAGGAAAAATACACAGCATGATTCCACTGAATAAGACGCGTCATTTGTGGAAATAGTGGTGTTAGTTAGCGCGGAGCCCGAGCAAGATCTGGGGAAGAGTAAGTTGCAACTGTGTCGAGAAAGACAAGAAGAGGCCGCGGGATTTTCTCATAGGGTGTGTGCACGTGACGTAGGAGTTTAAGAATTAGGAAAAGTGCTTGTGTAAATATTTTTTTATTTCGGTTCAGACAACCGGTCGACTAGATAGTCAAAGTAGTTCCAAATGTTTACACTATTTTCCGGCCGCCATTTTAGAGGACTAAGGAGTAAGGAGGTCCCCCAACAAGACGGCTTCATACTAGGTTCTACAATTTTGCGCTGAACATTTCGACGAATATCTCATCTTTGGGACAACGCACGTACCTTATACTTGGAGAACCGTCTTCTTTATTTATCGTCTATAATATCACAATTTTTTGGCTTTGTCCACTGCATGGTTTTTGATTTTATTTTTAATTGCGTGACAATGAACACACTCATAAGAAAATATATGGGTCATTCGCATGTTGGGATTAGCCAAGTTGATTTCAATGTAACTTGACCAAAACGTGTTTGACCAACAATCATGGAGAAAGGTGTTGACACATTTGAGCAAAACAAACGCTTTCTATCGGCGTCCTTCCGTAATTTCAAAAAGCATCTTTTTTGTTGATAGCCAACTCCCCCTCTCCCCCTTTTCAATGTTGCAATACGCTCCTCGGACACTTTGACCTGGTTACAACATTGAAAAGGGGAGAGGGGGTCAAAATGTCAAAATTAGACATTGAAAAACTCACTCGTTGAACGAAACGGGTCTTTTTCGGAGAGTGTCTCAACTACTTTTGTCCGTGATTGAAGGTTAGTTCCTGCCTGACACATATGTTGTTGTGTGACAAACAGGAACATGCAAATTGTCCAGCGGTAGTACTTCCTCTTATGTTCCTCTTTGCTTTTGACGAGAGAAGAACTAGAGGTCACTAGAAACATTGCTGTATCGCTTAAAACTGCAAAGATCAAGAAGAACAACGATGGCTTCTGTTGAAGAGAACTGGCAGACGAAACGATCAACTATCGTGGAGAGAACCACGTTTATTTTCAACAACCAGCTATTGAGTGATGTGAAATTTGTTGTTCCCGCTTTGACTGGCGAAAGTGAAAATAACAAAGTGATCCCAGCTCACAAGTTTGTGCTGGCAATCAGCAGTCCTGTGTTCTTTGCCATGTTCTATGGTCAAATGGCGGAGACCACAGACTCTATTGAACTGCCTGACTGTGAGTACGAGAGTGTCTTGCAGTTGTTTCGTTTTATTTACACGGACGAAGCGAATTTGAGCGGAAGTAATGTGATGCAAGTGCTGTACTTGGCAAACAAATATATGGTGCCTTCACTCGCTGAGAAATGTACCGAATATCTGCGAGAAAACTTGAAAGCATCCAATGTGTTTTGCATTCTGCCACACGCGCAGAAATTTGAAGATAAAGATTTGGAAGATCGATGCTGGGAAGTGATCGAAAAGCAGACAGAAGAAGCTGTGACGTCAGATGAATTTGTCACAGTTGAGCGAGCTGTAGTCGAGTCTGTTGTGAAGAGAGAAAGGTTGAACGTGACGGAAGTGGAACTGTTCAAAGCTGTAGATCGCTGGGCCACAAAAGCAAGTGAAAGGCAGGAGAAGAAACCCGAAGGCGATGTGAAGAGAAGAATTCTAGGAGAAGAGATCGTGAAAGAGATAAGGTTTCCTGTGATATCACAGAAACAATTTGCCTCTGTTGTGTTGGATTCCCAAATTCTTTCTTTTCAAGAGGTTAGTGAGATGATGAAACATTACAATAATGTTTTATCAACACCTTTGCCATACAAGCAAATTCCAAGGTCAGGATACATTCGTCGATGTACCAGATTTAAATATACTTATTCGCCAGTACCCTCAGGAAAGTGGAAATACGACAGCTCTAAACCTGATCGTATTAACTTCACTGTTAGCAAGCCTGTTATGTTACATGGAGTGCAGCATTTTGGCTCACGTGGTGGCGAGTACACAGTTTCCACTGAAGTTAAAGATTCCACAAATGGTTCTATTCTGGTAAAACAATCCGGATCCTATCTCTCAGAAAAAGCTGACACTGATTCTTACTACGGCTTTGATGTAGAATTTGATCGTCCGGTGTCTTTGTTGGAAAATACGGAATATGAGTTAGTGTCACTTATCAAGGGGCCTTCGTCATCATTTGGAGGAAAAGGACAAAAAACTGTCGACAGTCAAGGAGTGCAACTCACTTTCCGTTTTCCAGACGGTGGAACTTTAAGTAACGGGACCACTGATGAAAAAGGCCAATTTCCAGCCTTTCTTATCAGCTAAAGCCTTATAACTCGTACAGAAATTCATTAGAGATAGGCTTATGTTCAGGAAATCTATACTGGAACGCTACTGGATGAAAGAATATTGTTACCAAGGTTGGTGTTTTCCCAATGCTGGCATGAGGTTGGCTCTAAAAATCCTGATTTATTTACAGTTATGCATTATTTTTTAATTTATTTTTCGGCAATTGTCAGAGAACTCAAATACTTTAAATATTACCTTTCCCTGGGAGGAAACTCCCATGTACTAAGGATGGGGATTCTAAGAGGATCCGAGATCCTGTTTTGTGGGTGTGGCTTAAATTTTTTCACATCTAAGAGGTACCATGATCCTGTTTTGTGGGTGTGGCTTGAATTTTTTCACCCCTAAGAGGTACCAAGATCCTGTTTTGTGGGTGTGGCTTGAAATGTTTTTCACTTCTAAGAGGTACCAAGATCCTGTTTTGTGAGTGTGGCTTGTAATGTTTCCCACCCCTAGGAGATACCAAGATATAAAAGATCCTGTCTTGTGGGTGTGGCTTGAAGTGTTTTTCACCCATAAAAGGTACCAAGATCCTGTTTTGTGAGTGTGGCTTGAAATGTTTTTCACCCCTGGGAGGTACCAAGATATAAAAGATCCTGTTTTGTGGGCGTGGCTTAAAATGTTTTTCACCTCTAAGAGGTACCAAGATCCTGTTTTGTGGGCGTGGCTTGAAGTGTGTTTCACCCCTAAGAGATACCAAGATCCTGTTTTGTGGGCACAGCTTGAATTTTTTCACCCCTAAGAGGTACCAATTCTAAAACAACTCATTATCTCCTCTCACATTTTTGCAGCTCATTACCCTGAAAAATATGGCAAAAGCTCCCTCTGTGGGCCTTTTGAGGCTGAACACCGTAAGGGTGATCAAAACGGCTATTCTTAACCCTTAAAAAGTATGACAAACACCCCCGTCCATTTATATGGGAGTCCCCCCTGCACCTTTGTTCATAGCCAGACATTTTCGCTTTTGTTTACAAAGCTGGAAGCATATTGATGTACATTGTAATGAAAGTGAAATATGATCAAGAAAATTCCTGTAATTCAGTTTGTAAACTTTGTACAATTATGTTTGACAGTTCACAGCGAGTCTTATAACCAAGTGCACCTTACAGTGTATAACCACAAAAATATGATACCTTAACTTGTTTATGGTACATGTATGGAACACTAAGAGTGCAGCAAAATGTAACCTAGAGATGGCCGGTATAAAAATGTTAGGATTGCCAAAATTATATTTCAGTCCAACGTTAATGTAAGTGTTGGCAGAACAATAGTAAGTCACGCAAGGCATTTGAAATAATTTTACAAGTAAATGCTATACCAAGTAAGTTGTGAATCCACAGGCCCAAGAAACAAGCCATCAGCAAGACTTGGACATAATGTAGTTTTAATTTTAATAATACCGTGTTATGAAATGAATCGTTTGAATTAGTTAAAGCAGTTACGTCACGGCTTGCTCATCTTGAAAAGTTTAGCCTAAAATTTTCAAGTTCGTCGTTTGTAATCCGTGCTAATCTTCTCCATTCTTAACCATCCTTGTTCCTTTATGGTTTATTATTATCTCTTTTTTCTTTTTCTTTTAACCACTTTATTTTCAGGTTTCCTTCAATTTAATGGTAATTTTATATAATCAATTATATCCCGACTAAGCTCCGTCCTTGGATGAAAGTGAAGCCATTTTCCTTTATTTTTTTAACTCATTGACGACATCTACTGACCCATCTTGTCTTAACCATTTGGGGGAGCCTGCTCTATTGGCCGGTTTAGTTCATGTCTCGGTTGAGGTGGTTAAAAAATACACCCCTCAAGTTTTCTTTCCACTTCCGCCGGAAATAGACGACAACAATATGCGCGAATCGAACCGATTAGCACCAAAGGCCGTGTGGTTAATGAACAATACAAATCAAATCAGTTCCATACCCGGTTCAAGTTACTGTCTAAGTACACAAAAAGCGTGCAAGGTATAAAAATAGGCTCAACCCAATCGTAGACACACTTACTCTTCGGCCGTTTCAACTTGAGTAAAAATAACAAGCAAATTGCGGTTATAAACATAACGAGACAACACATGTTATAAAAACTTTCATTTATGAACTTAACGTTTCGTATGCTCCAACATACATCTTCAGAAGTAACGGTTACCAAAACTACAATTCAATTTAAACACGAAGGCTAATCAGTACCAAATAAGGAAAGTAATGACAATGAAAAAAAAAACAGACCTAGTTAACTCTGCTAGAAAAATATAAATGGCTAGTAAAGAAGAAGTTTCTCACTGGCAACATTTTGTTTTATTTTATTTTTTCTTTTCTTATTTTATTTCCTTTTTCATTGTCATTACTTTCCTTATTTGGTATCAGCCTTAAGGAAAGTAATGATAATGAAAAAGAAAATAAAATAAGAAAAGAAAAAATAAAATAAAATAAAATGTTGCCAGTGAGAAACTTCTTCTTTACTAGCCATTTATATTTTTCTAGCAGAGTTAACTAGGTCTGTTTTTTTTTTCATTGTCATTACTTTCCTTATTCGATACTGATTAGCCTTCGTGTTTAAATTTAATTGTAGTTTTGGTAACCGTTACTTCTGAAGATGTATGTTGGAGCATACGAAACGTTAAGTTCATAAATGAAAGTTTTTACAACATGCGTTGTCTCGTTATGTTTATAACCGCAATTTGCTGGTTATTTTTAGGCTCAACCCACCTCAAGCTGTCACTCTTTCGCATTCGAAAGTGACAGTAAATTTAAATAAAAAGTCGACCCACCCTAATTGGTTACAACAATTCCTGTCCTCTTTCATTTTCTTTGATAGAACTTCACGCAGTTCTGACCTCGAGTCATTACCAGTTATACCGTTCAATGTCACTCCCGATAGTACTGGAGCAAAAGGCACTAAAAAAACTTTAACGATGCAAAAAAGCCCTTCAGTTTTTCTTTCACTGTTCTCCTCCTTGCATACTGAAACATGCTCTGACTATATTTCCCAGGTGTCCCCCAGGGCAGACAACCAAGCCATTGCTGTGTTCTTTAGCTAACATCATGGCATCATTAATGATGTTCAGGCCAGCGCTTCTTTTCATGTATAGACTTCTTTACAGTAAAACTAGTCAGTCGACCATCGTCCAGACTGTAAGTATTCTGAAGATATGCCCAAGGCAACGTTTTCAGGCTATCAAAGCCTCAAAACACACGTGCCTTCCAGACCAAAGTTTCAGTCATACAGTTGGCCTGATAGAACATCGGATCTGTGCATACAGACATCTTGGTGTTACCAAGATGGTGTCTATTGGATGGCCTTACTGCCAAACCAATCCTTTCGGAAATTTCTCTTCAGGTCCTTCAGCTGTTGCTCTCTGCAACCTGCGATACCCCAGAACATGACAGCTAGATATCTTTCTCCGAGACGAATCTTATCATCTTCATGTTGTCGACTATTAATTTTTCCGTTGTCACAAATGGATTCTTTTAAAACGAACCAAGAACGTCCCGGTGATACTGTTTACTGCTGTATCCTATCAGATTTTCCATCTTCATCTTTTTGACACCTCGTACCACCTCATACAAGACTCACGTGAGAACTCTTCCCACCAGCAACTGAACTGAAACAGAACCTGTCTTATCATGCTTATGGCTGTGGTGAGATTTAACTTTTCGGTTGATCTCTTGTGCAACGTTGTAGCCACATACTTCAACTTTTCAAGGCTTGTCAAAATTTGTCAAAAGTTACTCAATCTTTGTCACTTTTTTAATGGAGCCCTTGAAAAGGTTTGTTTTCCAAACAAAAAACAGGCAAAAATATTTGACTGTTCACCTTTCAATATCTTTTCTGTTTTTATCTCTTCTCCATGCTGTGAGGATCAGCGTCCCGTTTTTTCGCGGCGAAGCTTCGGGCTTCTGTTGCAGTTGAGTCTTTTTGTGTGCGTTTCTTGCCCAACGCATAGCTTTCTTCTTTCTTTCACATCCTTGGTCTGGGTCCAGGCAGTCGCGGAGATCACATCTTGCCTGAGTAACTTAACAAACTTTTCGCGCTCCGCAAGCCCAGGTCTGTAACGAGTGATCCGTTTGAGACTAAAATTCTTCTGTGACATTGACAAAAGATGAAAAACGCTCGTGCAAAAATCAGCCAATAAGAATCGTTCTACTTGTCGTCATGCAAGCACGCGCGCGCAAAAAAAAAAAATCCGTGCATGCGCACAGTGGTTCAAATTTACGCACGCACAGTGCTGGTTTGTAGATGTGAACAAATTCTGTTTGAAAACACTAGACTAGCACATCTTCAAAATTGCTTAGTAAGCCTCTCCCAAACAAAGTCATATTGAAATACGAACAAAGAGAACGACTACAAGAGAATTACAGAATGATTCCCTGCTCTCTAATGTCGCCCACAGATCTCTCCTCAAGAGATACTCACATTTGACAAAACCGAAATAGAGAAGTTTACTCGGTGAATTGTACTCCACTAGGTCCAATTAGTATTACTAATTTATATCATTTCAATAAAAATTGTGGAAACCCACTGGAAAAATGCGTGACATGAAGCTAAGATCGCGTTTGTCGAAACACATACACATATCCTAGTTATTTTAGGAGTTTAAGTATTAGGAAAAGTGCTTTTGTAAATGGTTTTTTGGCTCGGTTCAGATAATCAGTCGACTAGATAGCCAAAGTAAGTTCTAGATGTTTACAATATTCTCCGGCCGCCATATTGGAGGACTAAGGAGGTCCTCCAACATGGCGGCTCCATACTAAGCTCTATAATTTTGCGCGGAACATTTCGACAAATATCTCAATTTTGGGACAACACACACACCTTAAACTTGGAGAACCGTCTTCTTTATTCATCGTCTATAATACCACAATTTCTTGGCTTTATCCACTGCATGGTTTTTTTTTTATTTTAATTTTAAATGCGTGACAATGAACACACTCTATAAAGAAAATATATGGCCATTTCGTTGGGACTAAAACGGTGGCCGAGTTAACGAGGTGACCGTATAAACGAGGTGACCTTAAGGCGGGGTTCCACTTCAACACTTTTCATTTAAACTAAAAGAAAAGCTTATAAGGAAGCTTTAAGCTGCGCAGTGAAATTTAAGTGGATTATCTTGAACTGATAGAAAAGGGTCTGCAAAATCCTACAAGGACGGATTTGTTGTCACAAGTGTCCACACCCGATTGCGAACGTACCTTACAGGTTTGAACCATTTGTCTGAAAATTGATATACTTTTTGATTATATAAACACCACTGAAATACCAGATGAGATTTCGCGCGTTAACACGATATCTTCACACGTGACTGAAAATAGCATGTTATTTTCGGGAGTGAAAAGATCACCATTGGCACATTCTGCTGAAGCGCGCACGGGTCCCTATTAACGACATCGCTAGTTTTTATTCTACTTGTATTGCGCGCCTGTATTCCATTATGCTTTGCCAGCCTATCTAAGCGACGAACTAGAACATGTACAAAAGCAAGCTTTGTCAATCATCCTTCCAAATGACATGTCTTATCATAAAAGACTTTCTTTGTATAATCTAGAGACCATCAGGGACAGACGAATCGAACTATGTAAAAATGTTTTTGATTCAAGTATGTCTGAACCATGTCACAAGCTAAGCCATCTTTTACCAGACCTAAACGAACCATTCTAATAGGGAGTTTTAGCAAACCACGACGGCAACGACAACGGGAGCGTCACCAAACTTCTTTGCCGTCCTCTACAAATCAACAACGTGAAATGACGCGAGATGACGGCTAATTTTTCGCATCTTCTTTCCGAATTAAACGCTGTCGGTGCATGTTTAGCCTGAGAACGCTTCTAGACCGACAGGCGTACCGAACAGATTTACAGAGTTGCGACATTCAAAGGTAAAATATAGATACATTTTTTGCAAGGTTTCGTCCCCGCCGTCGCCGTCTTCATTGCTAAAACTCCCTATTGTCTCCGTGGGCAGCGGCAGTTTAAGCGCCCTGTCATCCGTATAAAACGCTACATGAACACTTTTATTCCTTAAATGTCAGATAGATGAGTACGTAAAGCCAATAGGCCACTTGCACTAAGAGGTCATGTGACATCGTTTTTATGAAAATGAAAGTTACATGATTTTGTCTTCGAAACACTATTAGTGGGTCGTCTCTTAAACAAAATAATAGTGATTTGGGTTTTCAAACCCGCACCATTTGCTTAAATTGAGAAAGTTCGTAGCTGGTCACGTGACCAAAACTTGATTTTTAAAATTATGAATTACCGTTTTCCGACGCAAATTTTGCGCTTAAACTTCATGGAAAATGTTGAAAAGATGATGTGGTAACGTTTATAGCACATCTGAACGTAACTATCAAACATTTAACAAGATATAAGCAAAAAGTAGTTTTGGCCGCCATGTTGGAGAGCAAGAGCATGCCTTCCAACATGGCGGCCAATACAAATCATGCTACTTTGTTGAAAAATCGAAGTACCATAAATTATCTCCCTTAAATGCGTTTCCTCTCAAATTTCGGGTGTAAGATAATTTTTATGTGTTCTGTCAATTTTTGGCATCAGCAAGATTACAACTCACTGTTTAAGGGAAGCATTGGTCACGGGACCTCTTAGTGCAAGAGACCTATAGTTTTATAATGTTTCAGATATAGCCTGCAATAGCTATATAGTTTTTTTTTCTTATTTACTTTGTAAATAATCATGCAGTTAAGCCTTTTGGCTGCTAGATGACATTTTAAAATAAACTTATCGTTTATCTTTTATAACCATTAGTTACATAATGCCGTAAAAGGTACTCGGACGTGTCCCCGTATGATCGAAACGTCATTGGTTCTTCCTCAGAAATTTTTATGTGGTCATCTTCGGAAGTCTTCGGCAATCTTCGGAAATTTTCGAAAAATGTTCGGAAACGATCGACTGGCCTTCGGAAAACTTTTAGAAAATCTTAGGAAATCTTCGGAATTTGATATCTCACTCGTTCGACTGCGCTCACGGGGTCGTGAGGTTCAAGTGAACACTCCAAGAACAATTCCCTATCTACGCGCACAACCATGTTTTCCTCTAGCATCTTCCATCCGGCTAGTACTATTCACGATTTAATATAAGAGTTCGTTTCACGCAGACTTGCACTTCCTGTCTTTTGCTACAGTCAACATTTATTATGGGAACCTGACTGAAGTTTCACCAGACAAATAGAAGGCGAAGTCTAATGTGTCCGATGCCTTTTTCACTGATTCCTAAACAATTTCGAACCCGAACTGGTATTGTTTTTCTGTGCATGTCCGAGCAAAATGTCATAAAACACAATCAGTGACACAAGGCACACTGTCATGTTGCAAATACTTTTCCCAGGATATTGGAGCTATTGGCTCTACGTACAGGCTGAAAATGCGTTTTTGCCAGGTGTCAATGGGCTAATCACGTGCATTTTTTCCGAAAGATCAGCCCATTTGCCAAAAACTTTGGGAACATCTTTCTAACTAGTACACAAAAACTCGTCAGCAATGTCGCAGAAGTCGGATTTTTAGATTTTATGTTAACCTTAGCATGTATTTGCTGCGAAGCCTTAAGCAAGGGCAGCAACACTATTTCTGACTGCCCGTGTAGTGCCTGGCGCTTATAATCTGTGATCTCTCTCGATCCATTTTCTTTCGGTGGCGATTGATTTTTGAGTAGGCTGCAGTACGGGGGTGGATCAGGCGGCAGTAGTTCCACGGGGGATTGTGGGCGTAGCTCAGCCCCATGGTTGCCCACTGATTTATCAGAGGTCGATCAGTGAGTTTATTAAATAGTTTTTTCAACAGTGTTACCCATGCTATCCAGGTTATCATGCAAACGCCATTTTATCGGATCTGGGGGGGGGGGGGGGGCTGGGAAGTAGTCATCAAGGTCACGAACGTTTTAGTCGAAATTTCTCGGGGCAGGGCAATGCTCCTTTATGAGTGTTTTTCAGCGCTGCTGTTGTGTGCACAGTCCTTTCCAGTGCGGCACTGGGTACTTGCTACAGTTGACCAAATTTTAATCGATGAGACTGGATGTACTTGAATGTGCACTTGAAAGTCAAATATTCCGAGATACGGACACGTTGTCCTTGATTTACCTGCAATCAGCTCGCTCGACAGTTTCATCGCCCGCCCATTGAGTCACTAGAACCAAATCCATCGCCCTTGAGGTAACAAATCGCCTTCTGAAGGCAAACAATTTCAAGACCATCGGCCCGTTGAGGCGAAGACTATTTTAAACAAACTCACCCTAGTTCGTGACAAACATCGGATCGACCCATTGTTGGTAGAGCCCGTGGAGGCACAATCAATGCGAAATGACACAGCCCACTGTGGTCTGTAAGAATATAGAAGTATTTTACCATCGGAAGAGTTAATTTGTGATGAAAGAAAAAGCATGCGTTGGTCAAGAACCACAACAAAAAGACTCAAATTGCAACTGAAAAAAGGCCCGAAGCCTTCGCCGCGAAAAACGGGACCGCTGATCCTCCAGCT
>JAHPZR010044505.1:0-18318 GCA_019787425.1 Platygyra sinensis
ATATTGATCTCCCAAGCAATCCAACACACTGTTTCCATGGTGTCTTAAACAAACATTTGAAGGGGTGCCTGGATAAAAGCCCTAAGTGACTTCTGATAAAGTGCTAGATTCTCCTTGCAAATTGCCTTGTATTTCTTTACAAAACATAAGGAGAATTGCACATTGCATCAAAAGTCACTTGAGGCCTTTTTCCACACACCCCTTCATTTAGCCTAATTAAAAGTGGAATATCAAAGTGAACTTACTTCAGAGGTCCTGAGGTTCTTGACAAGGCTACGCATCCTAAAATACCTAAAGTCCAAAAGATCAACACTAGTAGCACACCAAGTCCCATTCCCGCCACCAAAGCCATGTTTTATAATAATCAAAACTTCAAACGTTCTTCTTACGACGGAGTCGCCCCAAGTTAAAAGCGGCTAAATACAGGAATGGCTCCGACCTGTAATTGGATGATAAAAATAGTGATTAGTTAATAAGTTAATGCTTGACTCTAAGTGACACTTTTCACTTCACTTGATCTCTCAAAGGTTGCGTGTATTTATTTTTAACTCATTCGTGCGCGCATGTGCAAGAATGAGTTATAGCGATGTTGGGGCTTCATCCGGGAATTTGCGTGGACTTTTTAATCGGCGTGGACGGAAATTAAATGTTTATTAATTTATGCAGAAGTTAACCGGAAGTAAAGGTGGGGAGGAAACAAGGCAATGCGCGCCGGGGGTTCGAACCTCGGCCTTACTTCGGTGGCTGGATTTCAAGGCAAACTTGCTATCCACTTGGCCATCTCAACATTCCTGCGTTGAGAGGCGTTAAGAAACGATATCTATAGTTGGGGTGTTACCGCTGGCCATATATGAGAACAACATCAGCCTGAACCCCCACAACACATGTTCTTGTATGTGGGTTTTTACTGTATCGCAGAAATTTGCGCTCACGGGCAAACTCATAATAACAACATATCATCCATAACATAACATAACATAACATAACATGACTTTATTTAACCTCGAATTTAAGGTCCATACATACATAAACGTTTAGATCGACAATCAAGTCGCACACACGGTGGAACAAAGGTCTAATTTACTTATTCGTTAGCGCAGTTATACTAAGGCTGGACTTTTGCCAGCCGTGAAGTGAATTAAATGAGCATTATCAGAGCACTGCATGAGCGTTGTATGTGCACTGAAACATAAGATTTACGTGTAGTGAGTGACAAGAAAGTCAGCGTACAATTCATTTGCAGTTTATAGTTTTATACGAACTTTTCACAATGAGCTGTTTTCTATTTTCTGTCAAAGAAAGACTGTTTGTGATTAATTAATCGATAATGGTTTTGTCAGTAGTATAAGCAATACAAAATGTTATTGATAACAGGTATACTGGAAGGTTAAAACAACAAATTAATTTCCGGTGAGGTAATTAGCGTTGCAGAAGGTCTTTTTTAATTTCAGAGAGAAACGATAACAATCTGCTGTTTTCACGTTTGCGTAAGTTGTTGTGGTAGGTGAAACATGTCCTTTGCGGCGTTCCTTTACAATTTGAAGGATCAGCGGACTGTCTTTAATTTCATCTTTTTATAAAAGGGAAGATTTTGAGTGGGGATTGTGCTTCTAATGTCCGCTTTTAATCGAAGATTTAGCGGTGGAGTTTGGTCCATTCACGATAAATTTGCTTTCACGGGCAACCTCGTAATAAAAACCGGTCATACGGCCGGGTCATATGGTCATTACAAAATGCAGACTGCAGACCGAGTACAAAATTCAGACTAAAGATACAAGATGCAGACTGCAGAACGAGTACAAAATGCAGACTAGGTTCAAAATGCAGACTGACAGGAAAAACTGCTTTTTTTTCGTTAGAAACGTGATAATTTTTGATTACATAAGTTACCTATTGTCACGCAGTAACCTTCCAGGTTACTTCACACTTAGCTGTTTACTAAGGTAAAAACCCTTAACTATGGTATAAAAAAGGTAAACAAAGTTCACCACGGTAAAACGCATTAGCTGACTTTTACATTTTCCAGATGGTTCCTTGTCACAAGAGTGCTACTCAAATGTCGAGTTAATGACAGACATGAGTTTCTTCGCGTGAGTTTAATTAATTTCTCGTGACTGCGCCATGGATCGTGAACCTGTTGTAGCTTCGATTGTGGTTCTTTTATTTTGTCATGGCCTAAAAACGGAAAATCGCTGTTTTTAAATTAGTGTTCGTCGATTTCTGAATGAACATATTCATTCCTCTTATTCACGAAATTATAGCTTTACTTCAAACGAATAAATTGAAATTTACTTTCCGAGAACTGCGCGAAAAGTTGTCGGACATGGCAAAGAACGTTCCAAAAGTCGCAAAATTCCACTAGCTGATAGTCAAAAGATTGGGCGTGAAGGAGATCGAAAGCACATGTATATAGCGGGCGCACGCAAATTCAGCTAAGTCACGAAATGCTTCTCAAAATTCATGACAAGATGTCACCTAATTAAACAAAGTTTAGATAAACGCGCGATAAACCATGCTTTTTGAGATTGTTTTACTATAGTAAACTTTGCTTTCATCCTACCGCCGTTACTAACGCAACAGACTAGACTTCCGTTTAACATGGTAAAGTGAAAAAAGCCGGTCACATTGAAAAACCCATTTACCATGGTAAACTTTCGTTTACTATGGTAAAAAAAGCTCAAGTGTGACCTCAACCAGTGCCATCTCCAATGTGTTATACGTAGATCAAATTGCAATACTAGAGTTTCCATTTTATATAATACAGAGATCTCCCGCTCAAGTCCGAAAACCCCTTGAAAGCTTAAAACGGTGTAAGAATGAATTGTATGAATTCTTTTTCATATCGTTTAAAGTGCACGTTTCAAGATTTAAAAAAAAGCTGAGTGCATTCCCCAAGAATGCGACAATTGTGAGGTGATTGCGTGACAATTGGGTCACAATAGGTACAAGTTATAAAATCGAATGCTGACACGTTTCGGACGTAAAAAAAACAGTTTTTCTCGTCAGTCTCCATTTTGAACTCAGTCTGCAGTCTGCATTTGTACTCCAGACTTATTTATTATACGGTAACAAATATGACAACTGGCTAACAAACACTTTACTTAAAGTGGTTTCTCCACAGGGGGCCCGCACAATCTGTCTGGGTAGCTGATTGTTATTTTATAGTAAATGTACTAGATTTACTGTTTTCCTCACCTATAGCCATATATCGCTAACTGTGTGTGTAAATCAATGATAAATAAACGTTGAACTACCTTACCTGTGGTGTATAGTCGTCCTTTTGCCTCAAAAGCAGTTTTTGAGCGATTTTGAATGAATTTGAGTTCGCCGTTGACTGTTCTGTATAATAGAAAGACAAGGGAGGAAACCTTTTTTGAAAGGGTTCCAGCGCCGGGGCGATTTTTGCCGCCAAAATCGCATCGCTCCGCTTTCAAACTTCGCAGCATAAAGGCCAAAAGATTCACGATTCTTCTCGTACCTTCCAATCGAAAATCCATCCAAATGGACCGCAGCTAGCCCTCGAAGAAAATCAAAATCCCACAGTATTCGAGCGACTGTAATGCGTAGCAAGATCCTCACGTGCCAGCCACAAACCGTCTCGCCGATTGCCCCTTTCTGATTGGACGACGTTAGACAATAAGCAATTCAAAATACCTAACTGGCACGTAAGGATCTTGCTACGCATTACAGTCGCTCGAATACTGTGGGATTTTGATTTTCTTCAAGGGCTAGCTCCGGTCCATTTGGGTGGATTTCCGATTGGAAGGTACGAGAAGAATCGTGAATCTTTTGGCCTTTATGCTGCGAAGTTTGAAAGCGGAGCGATGCGATTTTGGTGGCAAAAATCGCCCCGGCGCTGGAACCCTTTCAAAAAAGGTTTCCTCCCTTGTCTTTCTAGTATACAGAACAGTCAACGGTGAACTCAAATTCATTCAAAATCGCTCAAAAAACCGCTTTTGAGGCAAAAGGACGACTATACACCACAGGTAAGGTAATTCAACGTTTATTTATCATTGATTTACACACACAGTTAGCGATATATGGCTATAGGTGGGGAAAACGGTAAATCTAGTACATTTACTATAAAATAACAATCGGCTACCCAGACAGATTGTGCGGGCCCCCTGTGGTTTCTCATAAACGAACAACAGCAAGTAAACCCACGAAGGCCCGGCTTTCTTTCTCTTACAACACTATCTTTATTGCAACACTTAGGTCCACTTAATGCCTCTGAGTAGCTACCTTTGCTCTTAACCTGAAGAATGCCTGTAAACGCATCGTCATCATGACTTTGTAAAACTTTACTGCCCTCACTTTCTCATAAATTCACTAATTCGACACGAATGAGTTGGCTCATAAGAGCCCTTTGATTAGCTTTATGAGCCGTTTGTTCTCTTTATTGCCGCCAAAATCGCGATAATCGTTCACGTGTGAATAAGTAATTTAAAAAGCAATTAAGGCAGGCAAATCCATCTACTCACATTCGCTGCAAAATAGTGGAATTAAGGCTCAACATGCAACAGTGCATTAATTTTTCCAATCAATAAAGCGCAGCGATACAACTAGGGAAGGTGCAATACATTGTATCGCTTATTGAAGTAACAGGAACTAACAGTTAGTAGAATTGTGGCTACACATACTTCGCAGTTTTTGTTATTTTCTGACCCGTAGACGCATCTTTCGCTAATGCATTACTTTTTAAACTCAGACATGGCAGCTAATAAACACGGCAACAACCAAGACTCCTTATGTCAAGGCGGCCGCACCCAAGGCTCCTGATGTCAAGGCGGATGCTACCGCAGGTCCACCTTCGAGCACAACTATCTCAATGACGGAATTCGATTGTGAGGTAACGTTTGTCAGGAGTAGGAATGGCGGCGCCCCTAAGAATAGCCGTTTCCTGCTTGGAGAGCAGGAAGTCATCATTGGATTTTGGTCTCCAATATTGGATGTTCCAATCAGTCGGAGGTCAAACTTTACGACAGCTTGTTTAGAGGTAGAATCCCGATCTTCGTAAAAAAGCAAATCGCGTCCCTTCTCCATGAAGAGAGTCGAAGCTTTAAGATCATAGTACCAGGGGTACAACGCCAGAATAACTACGGCGATTGTGGAGTTTTTGCCATTGCTTTTCTTGTCTCTTTATTGCATGGCCTCAATCCTTCAGATTTGACGTTTGACAGTGCAGCAATGAGACGACATCTTCTCAACAGCCTCAACATGAGCTTTTTTTACCCCTTCCCTCTCTCTAAAGTCCAGGAGAAGCGATACAGAGAGCCCAAACTTTTTCAAGAGGTCCATGTAATCTGTGAATACAGAATGCCATGAGATAATTCTGACAAAAAGTTTCCTTCTCTCTGGTGCGCTGAATGTGATTCCTGCAAAGAGTGGTACCACAGAAAATGCGTTCCTGCAATTCCGCATGCGATTTTCAAAGGTTCAAACGCGACTTGGCGGTGCCCAAAGTGTGACTAAGCGCTGAAACAGGGGGAAGTCATTTGATTTACATTTCGTATGTCAAACTGCGAACTCGATTATTACTGCAGTAGTTCCCTGCTAAGTTTTTCTCCTTCTTTGTTTATAGATAGCCTTGCAGGGTGCAAAATCGCAAAGTTTCAATGGAATATAAGTCGGATTATATTAGAAAGGGGATTTTAAGCTGGTTAACACTTAACGAATGTTCAATTTTCTTTCTGTTACTTCAGTTACAAATTTATCACTGATGACAGTGATAATAAGCTCCAGACAAAATATTTTTAATCGAAGATATAAATTATTATTCTCTTTACTTTGCAGACTGATTGCAAAATACTTAATCCCAACTAGAAAAACACTTGCGCGTACCACGAACACCCTAGTGGCCTTCACAAGATCCTCCCCCCCCCCCTCACCTCTCTCTTCTCTCTCTCTCTTTCTGGTTGATTAGAGAACGAGAAAAGGTTTCCAGTGTATAAAATTAGATAATTAAGGTTACAGCTCCATTTTGTACAACAGTTCGTATCTATTTTAATTCACTGGGATTGTAATAAAGTTTCAAGGTTTTGCTGTCCGGGTGGAAGATGGAGATTTTTATCCCGGCGAAAAGACAGCGTCTATCCCACCAGCATACATCAGTAGCAGCAGTACGCATTGTTTCATCAATAACAGCCTACGATGAGCTAAGAATAGCCGAGACTCCGAAAGGGCTAGCTTGATGAATAACGTTAAATATTATCACGCTTTCATTCTACAAAAAAGAAAAAGCAAAACCAAAATAAAAAGCCGGAAAACTCCCCATTGTGTTGTGTTAAGTACATTTCCGGTGATTCGATAGCCTCCTTTTGACAGATTGCTCCGTGATTTCGCGACGTTGTAGCTGTCATCAGCCATCCACGAAAAGGAGGTTCGTGAGTTTTGCTGAGCAAAAGAAAAAAGATACATCTATTTTCGGAAAACTGAACTGCATTCAAAGAACTCACTGCCTGTGGAGTAAGTTTCCTTACCATTCGCGAAACGACAACTTAACTAACACCTTGTCCTCGAAACCACTAATAAATAGTTTAAGCTTATGACTTTTACGTCAGACGGAAAAAAGTCAAAGATTACCTCTGATTTGTTTTCACTTCTTGTAATCCTTAAATAAACCACACAAAAATAGAAAAATGTCTTCTACTTTTCAACGCAAATACAAATATTTCCACTCTACTAATAGATCCTAATAGCTGAAGACAGACGGCAAAAGTTTCATTTCTGCCATTTGCTGTTTGACGCAACGTCATGCTTAATCTCTCGAAATAACTGTCTCAATAAATGAAATAGAAACACGTCCAGAGACTCTATGGACCTCTATATGAGAGGTAAGACATTGAATTTTGGAAACAGGTCACCGCAATTTTCCCGCCTTTATTTACAATTTTTTTTCCTTTGTCTGATATTTAATCAACCAGAACCTTTCCATTTCCGGTGATTCGAGAGCCTCCTTTTGAGAGATTGCCGCGTGATTTCGCGACGTTGTAGCTGTGATCAGCCATCCGCGAAAAGGAGGTTAGCAAGTTTTGCTGACCAAAATAAAAAAAAAAGATACATCTATTTCATTATTAAAACGTTTTTTAAACGAAAGTCGATTTCTAACACTTTGTGTCCTAGTTTCGATGTCTAAAATGTTAATTACGGGCTTGCAATACGATGGCGACCTCGGGCGACCTCGGATTTCATCATCGGAAGTCGTCCCGAGATGACCTCCTTCTGATGGATTGCGGAGCGTGCGCTCCCGGGTGAATGCGTAACTCATACTGCGCATGTCTAGCCGTTTTTGCGCTCTGTCTCCGAGGTCAAGTTGCGTTTGAGAGGAATCGAGACAGCAACAGAGACGATTCTGTCTCCCATCCACGCAAACAATTCATTTCCAGCGATGTAAGTAGATGGATTTGCCTGCCTTAATTGCTTTTTAAATTACTTATTCACACGTGAACGATTATCGCGATTTTGGCGGCAATAAAGAGAACAAACGGCTCATAAAGCTAATCAAAGGGCTCTTATGAGCCAACTCATTCGTGTCGAATTAGTGAATTTATGAGAAAGTGAGGGCAGTAAAGTTTTACAAAGTCATGATGACGATGCGTTTACAGGCATTCTTCAGGTTAAGAGCAAAGGTAGCTACTCAGAGGCATTAAGTGGACCTAAGTGTTGCAATAAAGATAGTGTTGTAAGAGAAAGAAAGCCGGGCCTTCGTGGGTTTACTTGCTGTTGTTCGTTTATGAGAAACCACAGGGGGCCCGCACAATCTGTCTGGGTAGCCGATTGTTATTTTATAGTAAATGTACTAGATTTACCGTTTTCCCCACCTATAGCCATATATCGCTAACTGTGTGTGTAAATCAATGATAAATAAACGTTGAATTACCTTACCTGTGGTGTATAGTCGTCCTTTTGCCTCAAAAGCGGTTTTTTGAGCGATTTTGAATGAATTTGAGTTCACCGTTGACTGTTCTGTATACTAGAAAGACAAGGGAGGAAACCTTTTTTGAAAGGGTTCCAGCGCCGGGGCGATTTTTGCCACCAAAATCGCATCGCTCCGCTTTCAAACTTCGCAGCATAAAGGCCAAAAGATTCACGATTCTTCTCGTACCTTCCAATCGGAAATCCACCCAAATGGACCGGAGCTAGCCCTTGAAGAAAATCAAAATCCCACAGTATTCGAGCGACTGTAATGCGTAGCAAGATCCTTACGTGCCAGTTAGGTATTTTGAATTGCTTATTGTCTAACGTCGTCCAATCAGAAAGGGGCAATCGGCGAGACGGTTTGTGGCTGGCACGTGAGGATCTTGCTACGCATTACAGTCGCTCGAATACTGTGGGATTTTGATTTTCTTCGAGGGCTAGCTGCGGTCCATTTGGATGGATTTTCGATTGGAAGGTACGAGAAGAATCGTGAATCTTTTGGCCTTTATGCTGCGAAGTTTGAAAGCGGAGCGATGCGATTTTGGCGGCAAAAATCGCCCCGGCGCTGGAACCCTTTCAAAAAAGGTTTCCTCCCTTGTCTTTCTATTATACAGAACAGTCAACGGCGAACTCAAATTCATTCAAAATCGCTCAAAAACTGCTTTTGAGGCAAAAGGACGACTATACACCACAGGTAAGGTAGTTCAACGTTTATTTATCATTGATTTACACACACAGTTAGCGATATATGGCTATAGGTGAGGAAAACAGTAAATCTAGTACATTTACTATAAAATAACAATCAGCTACCCAGACAGATTGTGCGGGCCCCCTGTGGAGAAACCACTTTAAGTAAAGTGTTTGTTAGCCAGTTGTCATATTTGTTACCGTATAATAAATAAGTCTGGAGTACAAATGCAGACTGCAGACTGAGTTCAAAATGGAGACTGACGAGAAAAACTGTTTTTTTTACGTCCGAAACGTGTCAGCATTCGATTTTATAACTTGTACCTATTGTGACCCAATTGTCACGCAATCACCTCACAATTGTCGCATTCTTGGGGAATGCACTCAGCTTTTTTTTAAATCTTGAAACGTGCACTTTAAACGATATGAAAAAGAATTCATACAATTCATTCTTACACCGTTTTAAGCTTTCAAGGGGTTTTCGGACTTGAGCGGGAGATCTCTGTATTATATAAAATGGAAACTCTAGTATTGCAATTTGATCTACGTATAACACATTGGAGATGGCACTGGTTGAGGTCACACTTGAGCTTTTTTTACCATAGTAAACGAAAGTTTACCATGGTAAATGGGTTTTTCAATGTGACCGGCTTTTTTCACTTTACCATGTTAAACGGAAGTCTAGTCTGTTGCGTTAGTAACGGCGGTAGGATGAAAGCAAAGTTTACTATAGTAAAACAATCTCAAAAAGCATGGTTTATCGCGCGTTTATCTAAACTTTGTTTAATTAGGTGACATCTTGTCATGAATTTTGAGAAGCATTTCGTGACTTAGCTGAATTTGCGTGCGCCCGCTATATACATGTGCTTTCGATCTCCTTCACGCCCAATCTTTTGACTATCAGCTAGTGGAATTTTGCGACTTTTGGAACGTTCTTTGCCATGTCCGACAACTTTTCGCGCAGTTCTCGGAAAGTAAATTTCAATTTATTCGTTTGAAGTAAAGCTATAATTTCGTGAATAAGAGGAATGAATATGTTCATTCAGAAATCGACGAACACTAATTTAAAAACAGCGATTTTCCGTTTTTAGGCCATGACAAAATAAAAGAACCACAATCGAAGCTACAACAGGTTCACGATCCATGGCGCAGTCACGAGAAATTAATTAAACTCACGCGAAGAAACTCATGTCTGTCATTAACTCGACATTTGAGTAGCACTCTTGTGACAAGGAACCATCTGGAAAATGTAAAAGTCAGCTAATGCGTTTTACCGTGGTGAACTTTGTTTACCTTTTTTATACCATAGTTAAGGGTTTTTACCTTAGTAAACAGCTAAGTGTGAAGTAACCTGGAAGGTTACTGCGTGACAATAGGTAACTTATGTAATCAAAAATTATCACGTTTCTAACGAAAAAAAAAGCAGTTTTTCCTGTCAGTCTGCATTTTGAACCTAGTCTGCATTTTGTACTCGTTCTGCAGTCTGCATCTTGTATCTTTAGTCTGAATTTTGTACTCGGTCTGCAGTCTGCATTTTGTAATGACCATATGACCCGGCCGTATGACCGGTTTTTATTACGAGGTTGCCCGTGAAAGCAAATTTATCGTGAATGGACCAAACTCCACCGCTAAATCTTCGATTAAAAGCGGACATTAGAAGCACAATCCCCACTCAAAATCTTCCCTTTTATAAAAAGATGAAATTAAAGACAGTCCGCTGATCCTTCAAATTGTAAAGGAACGCCGCAAAGGACATGTTTCACCTACCACAACAACTTACGCAAACGTGAAAACAGCAGATTGTTATCGTTTCTCTCTGAAATTAAAAAAGACCTTCTGCAACGCTAATTACCTCACCGGAAATTAATTTGTTGTTTTAACCTTCCAGTATACCTGTTATCAATAACATTTTGTATTGCTTATACTACTGACAAAACCATTATCGATTAATTAATCACAAACAGTCTTTCTTTGACAGAAAATAGAAAACAGCTCATTGTGAAAAGTTCGTATAAAACTATAAACTGCAAATGAATTGTACGCTGACTTTCTTGTCACTCACTACACGTAAATCTTATGTTTCAGTGCACATACAACGCTCATGCAGTGCTCTGATAATGCTCATTTAATTCACTTCACGGCTGGCAAAAGTCCAGCCTTAGTATAACTGCGCTAACGAATAAGTAAATTAGACCTTTGTTCCACCGTGTGTGCGACTTGATTGTCGATCTAAACGTTTATGTATGTATGGACCTTAAATTCGAGGTTAAATAAAGTCATGTTATGTTATGTTATGTTATGTTATGGATGATATGTTGTTATTATGAGTTTGCCCGTGAGCGCAAATTTCTGCGATACAGTAAAAACCCACATACAAGAACATGTGTTGTGGGGGTTCAGGCTGATGTTGTTCTCATATATGGCCAGCGGTAACACCCCAACTATAGATATCGTTTCTTAACGCCTCTCAACGCAGGAATGTTGAGATGGCCAAGTGGATAGCAAGTTTGCCTTGAAATCCAGCCACCGAAGTAAGGCCGAGGTTCGAACCCCCGGCGCGCATTGCCTTGTTTCCTCCCCACCTTTACTTCCGGTTAACTTCTGCATAAATTAATAAACATTTAATTTCCGTCCACGCCGATTAAAAAGTCCACGCAAATTCCCGGATGAAGCCCCAACATCGCTATAACTCATTCTTGCACATGCGCGCACGAATGAGTTAAAAATAAATACACGCAACCTTTGAGAGATCAAGTGAAGTGAAAAGTGTCACTTAGAGTCAAGCATTAACTTATTAACTAATCACTATTTTTATCATCCAATTACAGGTCGGAGCCATTCCTGTATTTAGCCGCTTTTAACTTGGGGCGACTCCGTCGTAAGAAGAACGTTTGAAGTTTTGATTATTATAAAACATGGCTTTGGTGGCGGGAATGGGACTTGGTGTGCTACTAGTGTTGATCTTTTGGACTTTAGGTATTTTAGGATGCGTAGCCTTGTCAAGAACCTCAGGACCTCTGAAGTAAGTTCACTTTGATATTCCACTTTTAATTAGGCTAAATGAAGGGGTGTGTGGAAAAAGGCCTCAAGTGACTTTTGATGCAATGTGCAATTCTCCTTATGTTTTGTAAAGAAATACAAGGCAATTTGCAAGGAGAATCTAGCACTTTATCAGAAGTCACTTAGGGCTTTTATCCAGGCACCCCTTCAAATGTTTGTTTAAGACACCATGGAAACAGTGTGTTGGATTGCTTGGGAGATCAATATGTATGAATTTCGTGTTTTAATTGTTTTCAATATCTGAAGCTCATTTTATCTGTTCATACACTCTCTGTTTATTTTTTTAAATTTATTTTTGTAGAAATGCGGTGGTAGGAATATTTTTTCTGCTTGTTCTCCTCACATTAATTTTGATTTTCTGGCCAAGAAAAACAGTGGAGGAGGAATTAGCAGGATCCACAACTAAAAAGGTGTGTAAACCTCTAAATCCTAATTTTCACCCATGCCTTTAAGGTAGTACGAACGGGTCAGATGGGTCCAAAATTGGCCTGTATTTTAAGGTTTAATCAACTTTTTGTGAATTCCTGATAACACTTCTTTAGGGTTATTTTTACTGCAGAATACGAATTTGAAGTCAAAAAATTCAATTTCCCACCAAAAAGGTGTGAAAATTAACACCTAAAAATGTCACTCAAAATCAGTAATTTATAAGTATCTCCCTAGTTTTTCTTTAAAACCTTTCTGCTTCACAATATTTAAAAAGTACAAAATAATAAAAGATTCTTGTCCGACTTAGCCGCCGCCCAAATCTCAATCATACGAGAGATAAGTAAACCCCTCTAGACCAGTCAGGTAACATTCTGTAATATCGATCGGAAGCAACAATTCATGGCGGCTAAGTCGGGGAACATAGCTCCATTTATGTTTGTTAACTCTGCCAAATTTCAGTTGCTTTCAATCAAAGCTCTCAGAAATCACTTTATTTTCGATTCGCGTATGCTAAAAATCCGTCCAATTTTTCCTCTTTTGATCAGCTCGTTTGGTCAAATCTAGTCCGCCATGTTTACATGCTCTCTCAGATGTTGCATTGCTTTATGGGACACTGATTTCGTGAAAGATTCGTGGAAAAATGATGAATTTTAAGCGTGTTTCGCGTCGCTGAGTCAAAACAATGGAAGGCTCTCTAGCAACGACAATAACAATGACACTGCGAAGCATAATGTCAGCAGCCACGATGTGCACCTCTTAGTGGGCATTATACTCGTGTGTTCATCAATCTGCATCTCGTATACTCCACGCCGAAAATACCCAAAAACGCATGCGAACAGACTCCACTGTGCAATTGTATGCGGCTGCAAATCCAATATGGCGGTCGGATATCCCTCCCTTGACAACGGCATTCAACCAGTTATTACTCCAAAACCAGAGCACAGATAAGCTCCAAAATTTGGGATTGTTCATAGATATGTCCGAAGATTAATTGAATTGAAAATGAAGGTAAGTTGTTTTTTAACCCCTGACCCGTTCGTACTACCTTAAATACATTTGGTTTTGCTTCATCTTACCAAATAATTTTTTTTTTCATTTTCCTATAGATTGAAGTTGATGAACTGATCATCCCCAAGACAGTTTTGTTTGTGTTTATCTGCATATTTGCTGCTGTTGCCTTTGTTTTCCTTGTGCAACACTGGATGGAACCTGTTTATTCACCTGCTCTAACGTCCAGGAAAACCTATGCTTTCTAGTCATAGTTTTGCAACCCAATTGAACATCCGATATCGTGAGTTGTTGGCCCATGGATAAAGTAAGCCCACTCATTCTACGATGCCAATCAAGCATGCCATAGAATGATGTAAAAAGGCCTACCACTCCTTATCCCGAAGCAGCCAGGCATCATGAACTAAGTATTTCAAGCTGAGTGGAGACACAACTAAAAGTTTGTTTCAGCAACTGAGAGCAATCTAGTTCTTCTGAGCAAGAACTAGTTATGGTGGACAAATTAACTTGTTGCATCTCAAGAGCTCTTTGGAGGAGTAGGCATGAGCACAAGTAAAGTCTTCTTTTCTCTGGTGATTTTCAAGAACTGCTTACAAAGTAAGACACCAAGGGATGTGTCAAAAATCAGACCTTGAAAATTTGGACGTCAGACTCAGACCCTCTGAGTGTGTCAAAAGTTTGAATGATGCATCGTTTTTGTAGAAACATTACATTCTTAGTGTTGATTTAAGGTGGACCAAAACAGTAATATTTCAGTGAGACATCTGGGCTCTAGCACACTTCAGCGCAGCAATTCATCACACGATCACCCGAGACTTCCTTGGTGCTCCATGGGTAAACAAATTACATTTACATTTTTTTTTACAAAAATGAAAATAAACATGGCAGCATAAGCCCCATTTCGTAAAACTTTGTTTCCATCAAGTTTAGTAGGTTTGTGTTATCAGTAACAGATGACACAAAATTAACTGTTATTTCACCTTCGAAAACAACCATCCTTCAGAAAATTTCAAAGGAAAGAACATTCTTTTAAACCACTGACTGTGCTGGAACATAAATGAAAATTAAGATGTTGATGTTGCAATTAATTGCACCGGCTAGCATTATCTAAAAAACAGCAGGAAAATAACTACTTTTCAGGTTTTCTTTATTCCTTCTACTTGGCCAGTCTCACCTTTGGGTATTTATAGTACTCTTTTTCCACTGCGTATGCTACTAATGACAACAGCAAAAAAGAAAACACTATTTGTGTCAAACTGTGGGCTTTACTGAACAGCAGGCTGCCTTTACGCATGCACAAGAGGTGATCTTGCAAAGTTGTGAAATTAATTTGCACATAGAACGTGCAAGAAAAATTCCATCCCCATTAAGCTAATATTTCAAAAACTGATCTGGTGACACCACTTTTTTAATGCAAAAAATATCAACACCCAAGGCTGAATGCATGTGCAAAATTGTTTCCATTTTCTCTAATTTAAGCAAAATGTATAACACAGTACTTTTTTATAATCTTCCCTGTTTCTTCTTCTTTGGGTATTAAAAGATTTTTAGAAAAAATATGGGGTCACCAGCTTAATTTTTAAAAAGATAAATGCAACTGATGGTAAAAAGTGGATCAAATTTGTTACCATGCAACAGACCAGTGCAACCCAAATTTTTTATTTAATCACAGTGAAAGGCACAGTGGACAGTTACATTGAAAAAATAGCACAGCCATTCAAAACAGTACAGTTTCAAGCCTGAAAAATCACACCTAGTTGTATAAGTCTCAAAAAAAAACAGAAAAATGTTTTGGGTCACCTTAAGTAGAGTTATGTAGAATACATTGAGGGCTGCTAAGAAAATAAGAACAGTGTTAACCTCTCCAAGATTGCATTTTTCACTTGATCCCATTAACCTGTAATTCCTTTTGTAGGATCAGAGGCAGCATGTTATTAAACTAAGGTGCTTACTAATGAATTATCAACTCTGTGGTGTAAATAGACATTATAAATTGAAAATGTTTTTAATTAACAATTATCCACCACTTTCACCGACACTGAGGTGAATAATTGTTTTAGTATATACCACACAAGCTGAATAACTAGTGGCCAAAAGAGTAACTTTATTTGTGATAACGTACCGACAGGAGCCATTTTGTTTTTCTTCGGCTGCTCGGAGGTGAATAGTACTTGGCTAATCACCTCCGAGCTAGCCAATCAGCGTATGTGAAAAGTACTATTCACTTGTGTGGTATATACTAGGAGCATTTATTTACCTCATATTGATAAGATAAACACAGCAGCACTGTGAATTTCCAGAAACATCCATACCTCCCCTGTAGAGGGGATTTTTTCTAGTAAGATTCCCACTCCTCTGGAAGTTTTAATAAAGCTTCATACATTTCTTTAAATGTGTTGGTCTTACAGACCTCTAGGCTTGATTTAAACCGATCTTTCGAGCCCAGTCTACAGTCCTTTCCTCACACAGTGGCTGATACTAGAGCCTAACATACCCCCCACCCCTAGGAAATTTCAATGCCTTCTCTTGGGGTAGAGGGGTGAAGTATAGAAGCTTGCAGATATTTTCTGAAACTGCACATTCCACGGATGTTGATCCCAATGTAGAGCCTTGAGACACAAACATTTGGTTGGTGGTGACAAATAAAATTAGAAACCATGATATTGCTTTTTTATTGAGGTTTTTGCTCAAAATGGCAAAAATTATGGCAGGAAGCTTGCACAATGCCAGTGAAACTGCAAGAAGATTGGGAAGATTCTCACATGGTTTGATGCATAAATCTTTAAGAACTGACCGTCATGTTAGCTACAGTTCTTTGTTGGACCTGTACCTTATCAATGAATTCCCCAAGATCTTTGCATAAGACTCAAAAAAGGCCAAGACAAATGGCAGGAAAAGACAGTAGACCCCATGCTCCACTACGTACCTTCTCCCTCCCTCATTTTGACTTTCCTCCCTCCCTTTCTGCGGCCTGCCATGCAGGCTAGATGATCCAAACCCCTGAGTACTCCCTTATTTGGGCTACACGGTGACGTGCTGTCCTGAACAGGGTATACAATTTCACTTGCCTCTGTCCTAAACAAAACCAGAGCCTGTCCTAAACACGTTATGGTATTACGAGCTGAGAGACGTTAACTGACCATTACAAGGTCATCAATCCCCATAGTCATTTTCTGGCAAGAATGCTATTTTTATTGGTAATTTTTTTCCCACTTATCAGTATTACAAGAAGTGTGCACTGACAGAATAGATTGTACTGGCAGGTTTAGTTTCTTTGTGTTTCTTTGTCCTATACAGGGTAGGGTTTCAGGGTATTTCAGTCCTAAACAAAGCCAGGGTTTCAAACCCTCGGCGGCACTCCTATACCCAAAACAGGGGTCAAGTAGCCCAAGATACGTATGGTGAAGATCACAGGGTAACCATTTTTGCTGGGTTGGCTCACTTTCAAGGGAAAGACTGGAACGAGAATGCATGAGTTTTAATAATGTCATTGCTCATTTGTGTGAATTTTATGCAAAATTTGTCCGGTTTTTATAAGTTATTAAACGCGGAACTATGGATAATCTGGTAGAGGATGTCGAAAATGCAATTTGGAGCAAATCTGGAGGACAGTCGGAGCCATCTGCGTCTTTTTGGGACGAAAAATACGCAACACAAGTATCAGCTGGAGCGCTGGCCGGAGCCCACAGGTCGAGCACAGCTGTCCTTGGACACACAGTTTGCTACATAGTAAGTGCTGTTGTTATTAAAGAAGGTCGTGTTTTGATGATGAGAGAAGCCAAGAGGTCTTGCCGAGGAACGTGGTATTTGCCAGCGGGAAGAGTCGAGAAAAACGAGTTTCTGGAAGAAGCCGTTGTGAGAGAAGTGTTAGAGGAAACAGGCCTTGCTTTCCAACCCATCTCTATCATTTGTGTGGATTCTCAAGGGACATCTTGGTTTCGTTTCACTTTCGTTGGATTAATCACAGGTGGAAAGCTTAAGAGTTTGAAAGATCAAGACGAGGAGTCCATGGAAGCAGGATGGTTTACATCTCAAGAAGTATTTACCTCTCTCTTGCTTAGAGCGAGAGATATTTGTCCTTTGATAAATGCTGGGCTGAAATGGTATGAAACAAAACAAGACAACCCCATCTGCAGGTTATTGCCTGCAAAAAAGTCCCATAGTTGCAGTATTGTCGGACTGCTGGTTGTTAAAAGACTCGAGAGAGATGATAACAGATCACTCTCCTGCCTTTTATTTCACAAAACTGCTACCGACAATAATTCACATCCCTGTTTTCCACACAAGGTTACGAATTTCTGCATGTATGGCACCAGTGTCAGTGGTATCATTGAAGAATTAATCAGGGATTTTGACAGTCATATACAGTACAGAACACATGGCTGTATTAATGTCGAACACACTGGAAAGCCTCATGGTGTGGCAGATGGATTGTGCCTTACATTTCTAGTAGAGGTATTTTTGCCGGTAGAGGAAGAACTTTTACAAGGAAAATACAGCTGGTTTGAATTGGAAGAAAAGGCCCTGGCAGATAAGATTTGGGACCTCATAGATGTTAAAGGTTGTGTGGAACTTGCAGAGTTTTAAAGTTTTATTCATCCAGCTCATAGCCCCCTACAGCTTACCCTAGGAACAAAGTCACTTTGATCCTCTTTAGATAAGTCAGGAATAAAGAAAGCTCCTTTGCCTCCCTGTTTAGGCTCGATTACCAGCCGCTGTTCGGGAAAGGAGCTCATGCTCCTCCCTGAACTCACGACTGGACAAGTGAACTTGGCATTGTTAATTTCGATGAATAAAAAATCTTCCTGACTGAATCAAGCAGGATGCATAAATTATCTTTCTCGCAGTAGCTGAAGAAGTTTTGCAATATGAAGAGCGATCGTGTTAGTGGGACATCCAACCAAATACCTCCAACTGATGATAGAAATAATGCCTGATCTAAACCATAATGGCATATACAATGCACAAAATAGTCAAAAGACTTTATGCGTGAGAATCTATATTTGAATCCTGTGGTGTGAGAATGTCAGATAACGAACAAAGTCAACAAAGAGAGGGAGAACACAAACATTGATCTCAAGAAAAAAAAATTTCACAAGCAAATTGATGTGTACTGTAGTCTTCTTGAAGGAAAGCTACACTAGTCTCTGTCAAAGCCAGGCAAAATTAATTTTTAAATGATCCAAAGCAACTGAACCGAGCAAAACAAAAACGGTG
>JAHPZR010044507.1:0-10413 GCA_019787425.1 Platygyra sinensis
ACAGCCGTGCTAAAGTCGAACTTAAATATCGAATTTAGTTCGGCACGACTTAAGCACGGCGTTTGAAACGGGCCTTAGAGCTTAGTGATGAAAAGAAGCCATTCTGCCTGTAAGTTGCAAATTATATACCAAGTTCTGCAATGATAAAGACTGCAGTTAGGCATATACCATTAAAGCTATCCCGGCTCTCGAGCGAGAGTTATAATTGTTATTTCCTCTAGCTCTAGATGACGTGCTAGTCCATTGTAGGCTACCTCCGCACATTTCCTCAGGTTGACCTGACACTGTGGCGTCATCCATTAATATCCAAGATAGATTGCATCAAAGTGACCCTGGCCAACGCACCAACTTGAACCACTCCATCTCGAGTCCAACGCGCTTAGTTATTTGGGGTGAGGCGTGAAAACCGGCGAGCGAGAGAAGGAGAGAGGGGCTTGGTGCGAGGAGGGATCGCCGCGCAATACTCCTCCCTCCTTACACATCAACCTGTGCCGCTAACTTTAAAATTCGAATATGTTACTGTCCCGTTTCTCGGACAATAACCAGTGAATTTATTATGTTTAATCGTAAGTAGTAGCAACAATAAATCTCAGGGGCAAAAACAAACTTGTTTTACCTGTAGCTAAGACCATGACTTATGGCCTCAAATCGACTTGTTACATTGCTGCCAAGGCGTGGAATGCCTTATCTGATAATTTAAGATCAGTGGCCGAGGTTGCCCGTTTCAGGAATGAGTTAAGAAAGCTCAGGAACTGGTAATTTTTATACCGTAATGTATATTTATGCCTTTTTAATTTTTTCTGAATATTTATTTTTTTCTGCTTTATAGTTTTTCTTTTATTTTTCTCAGTATATTAGCATTTGTTATTGCTAGAGGCCTAATAAGCCTTATTTTCAACCGAGATTAAATAAAGTTATCATCATCATCATCATCATTAATAGAGAAAAAACCTTTTGATTCGATTGTGATGAGACCGTCTGTAACAGCAGAAACCTAGAACGAAACATAGCACCAGCAGCAGAATGAAGGCGACACCAGATAAGATATAAATTATGCTTCCATTGGAGATCACGGTTTCTTGTGTTGGTTGACCAGCTTTCCCTTTTGTAGGCAAAGGAAAAGGATATTAAATTTACATCTTAAGGAGTCCGGAGGACTACATTGGAAATAACAAGATGACCAACATTCCGAAGACTGCAAAATCGGGGGAAGTCATATTTTATTATTATTATTTATTTATTTTTTTTTTTTGCTAAATAAAAATGCGTGTGTTGTCCTGTTTTGCTTTAATTATATCGAGCATGCACCTGCCTACATTTCATGATAATTTAGCCTAGTGTTCAAATGAAAGATATAGAAAGATATAGACCATCAAAAAATAAGAAAAGTGATATTGCGAGCAAAAATATTTTTTCCCGATCCCCGATCGGTCAAAGAAGACCTCAGTAAGAAAGTACTTAAGCCCGGTAATCTGGTCAACGCACGAGTATACGCGAGCCTGTGTCTACAGACGTCACGATTTCATGCCAATGTTTATTTTCAAACATTTTTTAAGGTTATTAATATTACAACATTCCAGTTTTCTTCTTGGAAGTAAGATTTTGGAAATTTTAAGCAGTGCTCCCCAAATAAACTTAGTAAACTTGATAAGCTTAATTAGTTTCTTTATGGTCCCTCTTACCTTGTGAAACCAGAGTGAAGATTAAATAATATCCTCTTTGTTCAACCCTGTTGTCTGATCTAAACGTCATTTTAACTTTGCTGCCAGTCACAAGAAGATTTTGACCGGTCTTGTTACCACAGTAATCAAATCTTCTGCCCATCCCGTCGGTAATTCTCAAAACGTCTTTGCTACAAATAAAGGCAAATGATATTTTGCACCATATCACTAAGGCGACAAAGAGTAAAATTCCAGTTAAAAAATATTATCATTCGATGCAGTTTTTCCTTCCCTTCCATTGGCCGACAGCCCACCACGTGACCAGCAAATAACTGCCTACAAATAATGGTCTGCTCATGCGTAGTACCGTCTAAACTTGTTTAGCTGCAAATAATATTCTGCTCATGCGTAATAGGAACCACGCTCTCGAGAGAAAAATGGCTGATCGCTTCCCTGAGCTGCCAGGAAGTGATTAAAAGATGAAAACAAACTTGGTGATCGAATGATAAAACAATTATTGAACTCGGTTGTCGCAAAATATCGTGATTTGTCAGTGGCGAGCTGATCAATTATTTGCCTCAGCCTTCGGCTTCGGCAAATAATTGATCAGCTCGCCACTGACAAATTACGATATTTTGCTCGACCTCGTCCAATAATTGTTAATTATTCCCTGTCAATTACAATCGTCGTATTGTACTGTTCTATTGTACTGTTCACTGAAAAACCCTTTTCGGGAGTGTTCATTAAAGTTGATTTGATTTGATTTGATTTGGTCTTATCATCTGTAGCTTCTTGAGTGCTCTCCAAACAAAATGATTGTTCGAAAACGGAAAGCGATTTTCACGAAACGAAAATGGAATGAAATGGAATCGAAATGGGAAGACCAAACAGTTAAACTAAATAAAGGTAAATGATACTTGACAAATAGAAGGATACCATGCAGTCATTATTATTACATCTCTTACTCCATGGTTTGACAGGTAATAAGAGGGGACATTTTACTCCAGTTGTTGTTCTCAAATACTACTGTAAATTTCCGAAAGTAACGATCCTGGTCTCGTTCGGAATTAGCATTCTTTGGGGCTCGTTCCCCTTTTACTTTTGAGGGCTCGTTACTTTCGGGGAGCAAAAAATATTATGCAAAATCAGTACAACTGAACCCTTTTTTTAAGAAATAAATGATTAAAACTCGCCAAATCAGTTCTGTAAATATCAACTTAAGGACCTTCACGCCCAAAATTTCCCACGTATAGATTTTTATTTTAAAACTTTGACTGCTTGTAGAAAATGATAACATTAGATTAAAAACGTAAAAAAATCGGGGGTCACCGAATTCGTTTTGAAAAATAAGGCGTATCACAGACCATGGTATTTCTAAGATTCCCAGTCACTCGAGGCGATTCTGGCCGGATTCATTACTATCGGCATATATGTTTAAGTCCAAGAATCATATCTAAGTTATGTGTGTTTAACACAGCATATGCCTATTTGATAGATCTTTGCTAGCTGCATGCCATTAAATCAGGTAGAATTAGCCTTGAAAAATGTAACTTCTAAGTCAAGTACACCTGTATCCATTTACCCATTCGACCCTATTTGAATAGTACATGAGAAATAATTAAAACTTCCCACGTACAGATTGTTTTTTTAGTTTTTTAGTATAATGGAAAGAATCAAAAAAAGAAGTGATCTGCTGAAAAAAGTGGAGGTCACCGAGCATCCAACGTAAAGGTCATCAGCTCTATTTTTTGTGTTGGCTCATTCAGAGTTGACAACTTTAATTTACAGGAAAGTTCCTGTTAGAACATTTCTGTTACTAAATGGAAATTGTACGGTTTTTGTGTTAACACGGCCCAACATAAACTGACGAAACACGACTGTTTTGACATGTCACAACGCCTCGTGGCACAAGCGATACCTTCCCTGTAGAGTGCCTTAAATCAAGCGATCATACGGTAAATTTCACATGAAAATTGATTGGAAAAATAAATATACTACTTTCGGAGGGCTTGCTCCTCTTGGAGGGTCGCTCCTTTCGGGATTTATCAGAGGTCACAATTTTTTGACGTTACTTTAGCCGAGTCTTTACTTTGGGAAGTTTACGGTGCGCTCACAAAATATCCGCAAGTGTTAACTGTAGAACCAGCGGAAAAGATGCCACTGTATGTCTGAAAAGCATACAATTCATGTGACTGGTTACGCGACGTCGTTATGGCACTGAGCCATAAAGGAAGTACAGTCGAACCCCTAATAAGCGGTCATCCGTGAGTAAATAGGAGGTGGCCGCTTAGGATATATACAGGACAACGCAGGGCAACTAACAACCACCTACCTTGCAATAAATCAGTCTAGAACCCTCATGGGAACCACCTGAAGTAAGGTAGGGTTATCTTTATTCGTACTCCTTCGTATTTAAAGAATATAAGAAACAACCTTAATTTGGACTGTTGCGTAACCTGAGTACTACTGTATGTAAGGGGACCGTCATTTACGAGTTTGAACCATCTGTGATTATACTATAATTTATCATAGCCCCCGAGCAAGAGTAAAATTAATATGCCCCACCCCCTGGAGCAAATGTCCGCCAGTTTCCCAGGATGCTGCAAACATTTCCGGTCCCCCATTCGTAGCTAGACGGATAAAATCTTATTATTAAACCTAATATCTTAAAGGGAGTTAGATTTACTAAAAAAGAGAACGTTAATTACAGAAAGCTCAAAAAAGCTGATAATATACTGTACTATCTTCGCATTGGACCGCGGGTTCTAAATGGATTTAGTATATACCACACAACTGAATAGTACTTTTCGAGCACGCTGATTGGCTACCTCGGAGGTGATTAGTCAAGTACTATTCACCTCCACTATGGTGAATAATTGTTAACTACTGCAAATGCATAGATCCAGAATAGATAGAATTTCACCACAAGCCTAACACCATCACATGAAGCTGCGCTATGAGATAAATGTAGCTTATCACAGCTATATAACTTACGCGCAATCTCGACTTTCTTCCACATCAAAATCTTCAAAGTAAATGTTCATCGACCAGCCTTCTGGAATAAGATATGTAGATATACTGTACGTATTCCTTGGGTAGCTGTAAGGATATCCTTCACTGACCAGAAAGCCGATCTTTGGGCCCAACGCTGTTGATCGTTACAAGATGTATATTTTAACCAACATTTTAGCGAAATGGAAATCCAGTAAAAAGGCCTAGTTAAAATCTGTCCCAGCTTATACCCAACTTGACATGACTTGAAAAATGAGAATTCATGTTTTCTTTTTTGCGCTGTTATATGGTAAAGTTGAAAGAAATGGAGTATAGAATAAGTTAAAACCTTATTGGAGTATAGAATGGGTTAAAACTTCATTGTAGTATAGAATGCGTTAAAACGTCGTTGGAGTATCGAATGGTTAAAACTTCATTAAGCTTCCAATAGAGCACGTTTTTCCGTGTTTTCGTAGCTTCATCTAAACACTTGGTGAGTTGGGAGAATTCTAGAAAGCTTTGCAAACCCTCGAGGTGAGTGTCGGGTTTTAGTAACTATCTCGAATTCTCCCAACCCCTCACGTGTTTAGATGAGGCTACGTAAACATGAAAAAGTGTACTCTATTACTAAATCTGAAGCTTAATGAAGTTTTAACCATTCGATACTCCAACGACGTTTTAACGCATTCTATACTACAATGAAGTTTTAACCCATTCTATACTCCAATAAGGTTTTAACTTATTCTATACTCCATTTCTTTCAACTTTACCATATAACAGCGCAAAAAAGAAAACATGAATTCTCATTTTTCAAGTCATGTCAAGTTGGGTATAAGCTGGGACAGATTTTAACTAGGCCTTTTTACTGGATTTCCATTTCGCTAAAATGTTGGTTAAAATATACATCTTGTAACGATCAACAGCGTTGGGCCCAAAGATCGGCTTTCTGGTCAGTGAAGGATATCCTTACAGCTACCCAAGGAATACGTACAGTATATCTACATATCTTATTCCAGAAGGCTGGTCGATGAACATTTACTTTGAAGATTTTGATGTGGAAGAAAGTCGAGATTGCGCGTAAGTTATATAGCTGTGATAAGCTACATTTATCTCATAGCGCAGCTTCATGTGATGGTGTTAGGCTTGTGGTGAAATTCTATCTATTCTGGATCTATGCATTTGCAGTAGTTAACAATTATTCACCATAGTGGAGGTGAATAGTACTTGACTAATCACCTCCGAGGTAGCCAATCAGCGTGCTCGAAAAGTACTATTCAGTTGTGTGGTATATACTAAATCCATTTAGAACCCGCGGTCCAATGCGAAGATAGTACAGTATATTATCAGCTTTTTTGAGCTTTCTGTAATTAACGTTCTCTTTTTTAGTAAATCTAACTCCCTTTAAGATATTAGGTTTAATAATAAGATTTTATCCGTCTAGCTACGAATGGGGGACCGGAAATGTTTGCAGCATCCTGGGAAACTGGCGGACATTTGCTCCAGGGGGTGGGGCATATTAATTTTACTCTTGCTCGGGGGCTATGATAAATTATAGTATAATCACAGATGGTTCAAACTCGTAAATGACGGTCCCCTTACATACAGTAGTACTCAGGTTACGCAACAGTCCAAATTAAGGTTGTTTCTTATATTCTTTAAATACGAAGGAGTACGAATAAAGATAACCCTACCTTACTTCAGGTGGTTCCCATGAGGGTTCTAGACTGATTTATTGCAAGGTAGGTGGTTGTTAGTTGCCCTGCGTTGTCCTGTATATATCCTAAGCGGCCACCTCCTATTTACTCACGGATGACCGCTTATTAGGGGTTCGACTGTACTTCCTTTATGGCTCAGTGCCATAACGACGTCGCGTAACCAGTCACATGAATTGTATGCTTTTCAGACATACAGTGGCATCTTTTCCGCTGGTTCTACAGTTAACACTTGCGGATATTTTGTGAGCGCACCGTAAACTTCCCAAAGTAAAGACTCGGCTAAAGTAACGTCAAAAAATTGTGACCTCTGATAAATCCCGAAAGGAGCGACCCTCCAAGAGGAGCAAGCCCTCCGAAAGTAGTATATTTATTTTTCCAATCAATTTTCATGTGAAATTTACCGTATGATCGCTTGATTTAAGGCACTCTACAGGGAAGGTATCGCTTGTGCCACGAGGCGTTGTGACATGTCAAAACAGTCGTGTTTCGTCAGTTTATGTTGGGCCGTGTTAACACAAAAACCGTACAATTTCCATTTAGTAACAGAAATGTTCTAACAGGAACTTTCCTGTAAATTAAAGTTGTCAACTCTGAATGAGCCAACACAAAAAATAGAGCTGATGACCTTTACGTTGGATGCTCGGTGACCTCCACTTTTTTCAGCAGATCACTTCTTTTTTTGATTCTTTCCATTATACTAAAAAACTAAAAAAACAATCTGTACGTGGGAAGTTTTAATTATTTCTCATGTACTATTCAAATAGGGTCGAATGGGTAAATGGATACAGGTGTACTTGACTTAGAAGTTACATTTTTCAAGGCTAATTCTACCTGATTTAATGGCATGCAGCTAGCAAAGATCTATCAAATAGGCATATGCTGTGTTAAACACACATAACTTAGATATGATTCTTGGACTTAAACATATATGCCGATAGTAATGAATCCGGCCAGAATCGCCTCGAGTGACTGGGAATCTTAGAAATACCATGGTCTGTGATACGCCTTATTTTTCAAAACGAATTCGGTGACCCCCGATTTTTTTACGTTTTTAATCTAATGTTATCATTTTCTACAAGCAGTCAAAGTTTTAAAATAAAAATCTATACGTGGGAAATTTTGGGCGTGAAGGTCCTTAAGTTGATATTTACAGAACTGATTTGGCGAGTTTTAATCATTTATTTCTTAAAAAAAGGGTTCAGTTGTACTGATTTTGCATAATATTTTTTGCTCCCCGAAAGTAACGAGCCCTCAAAAGTAAAAGGGGAACGAGCCCCAAAGAATGCTAATTCCGAACGAGACCAGGATCGTTACTTTCGGAAATTTACAGTAGTATTTGAGAACAACAACTGGAGTAAAATGTCCCCTCTTATTACCTGTCAAACCATGGAGTAAGAGATGTAATAATAATGACTGCATGGTATCCTTCTATTTGTCAAGTATCATTTACCTTTATTTAGTTTAACTGTTTGGTCTTCCCATTTCGATTCCATTTCATTCCATTTTCGTTTCGTGAAAATCGCTTTCCGTTTTCGAACAATCATTTTGTTTGGAGAGCACTCAAGAAGCTACAGATGATAAGACCAAATCAAATCAAATCAAATCAACTTTAATGAACACTCCCGAAAAGGGTTTTTCAGTGAACAGTACAATAGAACAGTACAATACGACGATTGTAATTGACAGGGAATAATTAACAATTATTGGACGAGGTCGAGCAAAATATCGTAATTTGTCAGTGGCGAGCTGATCAATTATTTGCCGAAGCCGAAGGCTGAGGCAAATAATTGATCAGCTCGCCACTGACAAATCACGATATTTTGCGACAACCGAGTTCAATAATTGTTTTATCATTCGATCACCAAGTTTGTTTTCATCTTTTAATCACTTCCTGGCAGCTCAGGGAAGCGATCAGCCATTTTTCTCTCGAGAGCGTGGTTCCTATTACGCATGAGCAGAATATTATTTGCAGCTAAACAAGTTTAGACGGTACTACGCATGAGCAGACCATTATTTGTAGGCAGTTATTTGCTGGTCACGTGGTGGGCTGTCGGCCAATGGAAGGGAAGGAAAAACTGCATCGAATGATAATATTTTTTAACTGGAATTTTACTCTTTGTCGCCTTAGTGATATGGTGCAAAATATCATTTGCCTTTATTTGTAGCAAAGACGTTTTGAGAATTACCGACGGGATGGGCAGAAGATTTGATTACTGTGGTAACAAGACCGGTCAAAATCTTCTTGTGACTGGCAGCAAAGTTAAAATGACGTTTAGATCAGACAACAGGGTTGAACAAAGAGGATATTATTTAATCTTCACTCTGGTTTCACAAGGTAAGAGGGACCATAAAGAAACTAATTAAGCTTATCAAGTTTACTAAGTTTATTTGGGGAGCACTGCTTAAAATTTCCAAAATCTTACTTCCAAGAAGAAAACTGGAATGTTGTAATATTAATAACCTTAAAAAATGTTTGAAAATAAACATTGGCATGAAATCGTGACGTCTGTAGACACAGGCTCGCGTATACTCGTGCGTTGACCAGATTACCGGGCTTAAGTACTTTCTTACTGAGGTCTTCTTTGACCGATCGGGGATCGGGAAAAAATATTTTTGCTCGCAATATCACTTTTCTTATTTTTTGATGGTCTATATCTTTCTATATCTTTCATTTGAACACTAGGCTAAATTATCATGAAATGTAGGCAGGTGCATGCTCGATATAATTAAAGCAAAACAGGACAACACACGCATTTTTATTTAGCAAAAAAAAAAATAAATAAATAATAATAATAAAATATGACTTCCCCCGATTTTGCAGTCTTCGGAATGTTGGTCATCTTGTTATTTCCAATGTAGTCCTCCGGACTCCTTAAGATGTAAATTTAATATCCTTTTCCTTTGCCTACAAAAGGGAAAGCTGGTCAACCAACACAAGAAACCGTGATCTCCAATGGAAGCATAATTTATATCTTATCTGGTGTCGCCTTCATTCTGCTGCTGGTGCTATGTTTCGTTCTAGGTTTCTGCTGTTACAGACGGTCTCATCACAATCGAATCAAAAGGTTTTTTCTCTATTAATGATGATGATGATGATGATAACTTTATTTAATCTCGGTTGAAAATAAGGCTTATTAGGCCTCTAGCAATAACAAATGCTAATATACTGAGAAAAATAAAAGAAAAACTATAAAGCAGAAAAAAATAAATATTCAGAAAAAATTAAAAAGGCATAAATATACATTACGGTATAAAAATTACCAGTTCCTGAGCTTTCTTAACTCATTCCTGAAACGGGCAACCTCGGCCACTGATCTTAAATTATCAGATAAGGCATTCCACGCCTTGGCAGCAATGTAACAAGTCGATTTGAGGCCATAAGTCATGGTCTTAGCTACAGGTAAAACAAGTTTGTTTTTGCCCCTGAGATTTATTGTTGCTACTACTTACGATTAAACATAATAAATTCACTGGTTATTGTCCGAGAAACGGGACAGTAACATATTCGAATTTTAAAGTTAGCGGCACAGGTTGATGTGTAAGGAGGGAGGAGTATTGCGCGGCGATCCCTCCTCGCACCAAGCCCCTCTCTCCTTCTCTCGCTCGCCGGTTTTCACGCCTCACCCCAAATAACTAAGCGCGTTGGACTCGAGATGGAGTGGTTCAAGTTGGTGCGTTGGCCAGGGTCACTTTGATGCAATCTATCTTGGATATTAATGGATGACGCCACAGTGTCAGGTCAACCTGAGGAAATGTGCGGAGGTAGCCTACAATGGACTAGCACGTCATCTAGAGCTAGAGGAAATAACAATTATAACTCTCGCTCGAGAGCCGGGATAGCTTTAATGGTATATGCCTAACTGCAGTCTTTATCATTGCAGAACTTGGTATATAATTTGCAACTTACAGGCAGAATGGCTTCTTTTCATCACTAAGCTCTAAGGCCCGTTTCAAACGCCGTGCTTAAGTCGTGCCGAACTAAATTCGATATTTAAGTTCGACTTTAGCACGGCTGTAGCACGGCGTTTGACACCATTTAAGAATTA
>JAHPZR010044508.1:0-14024 GCA_019787425.1 Platygyra sinensis
AGCCTTGAAGTTAATTTCAGCTCATTAACATTTGGGGGATATCAAACATCGGAAAATTCGTTTTTAGTATTTGTTGGCCAACAGCTCCAACTTTATTTCGCCTGTAAGTCATTGTTTACAGGCGACTTTTCAGGATGACGGCCATCTTGCGGGAGCGTGTGAAATGTCATACCGCAGGGCAAAAATACGAAAAACCGCAATAATGTTTCACTTGATACCATCTAAAATTATATGTGCCATCTCTTTATGGAAACTGCAGTTGGTTCCAGCAATATTATGCCAAAGCCTAACTTAAAAACTCATGTACAAGCACCAAAGTAAATTTGCGCCCGCCTGATTTCTTCTTCATTTCCAAATTGACAAAAGGAACCCAGGGAAAAGACACTCAACTCGGTGCTTGTTTTTTACGTATCAAACAGTGAAGTTAATTCGAGATCAATCGACTTTAAGATCTTCTATATATTGAAGCAACAATTTATAGAATCTATCTACAAATCATGCAAGGTATAAGTTGGCAATCGGTCATAGTTTATATGGCATTTTGCGGGATGACAGCCATTTTGCCGAAGGGCAGAAAATGACAACTTTCACGATAAAGATAAAAGATTGAAAAAAAAACATTTACAGACATCAAAATCTTACTTTACATTTTCCTTAAAGCATGAACAGAAGATATAACCAGCCTTGAGGTCACAACAATGAACCAAATCGAAGTAGCAACCAAGTGAAAACCTGCGAATGACCTTGAATTATGACAAGGTTCTCTTTACATCTGTGAAAACTCGTCCGAACTTTGACGCGCTGTATCATGGGAAGGGCTTCCAGCCCCCCCTGTAATAACGACGTCTTTGACGATTTTCCGAAGATTTCCGACCACTTTCCGAAGATCTCCGAAGATGTTTCAAAATTGTTCCGAAGGTAAAGCGAACGTTTCCGAAGATTTTTCGGAGATTTTCCGAAGATTATCGAAGATTTCCGAAGATTTCCGGAGATTTCCGAGGAGGCACCGAGGATGTTTCGATCATACAGCAACATATCTAAGTACTTTTTTTAAGGGATTATGGAACCATAGCAATGGTGATCATTTTAGTAACTATGGCAACACCAATATCCTCACATGTGAAAGATAAAAATAGTACGTTCACTGCGTGCGATGAAGATATGATTTTTTAGTAAAAGGAGAAATCCTGGTTTTTCACAGGTGTTTATGTAATAAAACTGGATATTGAGCATTTGGCAACAGAAGTGATTAGACGGGCTTATATTTTAATAGCAGACACTAAATGTGAAGGTTTCGCCGCTTCCATCCATGGTAGTAAAGTAAAGAACAACGCTCCCTATTTATTGAGCAAGCTTTTAAAGTAAAGGATATAAGTGCTATGCTTGGAGTGAGTCAGCTAAAATTGTGGAACTGAGAACAATGATAACATTTGGACTCTGCGTATCAGTTACAGTGATAGTAAATGTCACTACAGATTATTATTGGTGCATTAACATGCTTTAGGTGTGTAAAAAACGTTTTTCTGTAGTCTCTTGATGATGGGTTAGGTACAGACGTCTCCATAGATGATGGTCAGCTAGATGCGAGATTAAATCACAGATTAGCTCAGCTAGATTACAGGGCTTCAGTGTGTGAAGCAGACATCCTAACATCCTTGCTTTGTGGTTCAGTAATTTTCAAAGAACTCTCCGTTTTGATTGAAAACTCGCTGATAGGGTTGAGAGTTGCGAAAGAAAGCCGAGTTTCTGAGTGATCTCTCTTTTATTTCTGTAGAATCTAAAGCGCCAATTTATAATAGTCCCTCAATAGACTCGATAGCTTTCTTTACCAGTTTCTTCCTCTGTCACTAACGTACGAAGGAAACCGGTCAAAATCTGTTACACGCTTCAAGTACAGATCAATTAATATAAGATGAAAAGGAAAATACTGAGGAACGTTTTGTTACAGAATCACATATCCAACACAAACAGTAGAATCAAAATGAAATTTACCTTTACGACCTCATGAAGAAGATTGTTTGCCCGCTTCTATATCTAAAAGCATATGCAAATCTACTGAAGCACTCTTTTGGTAATAATGTGGTCTGCAAATACTTAGCGAATATTTCGGGTTCACTGATTTTCACTGAAATCTCCGTTTCAGTTCAGAACTGGCTGAAAAAGAGCTGTCTTCTTCAGTGTTCTACCCTCAGTTTTTTCGGTTACGACATTAAACTTTTATTATGAAAAGTACTTATTAGCAACTTGGAAGGTAATTAGTTGCTCTCACGGGATGGTTATCATGCAGTGGCTAGCTGGTTGGGTTCAGTAATTTTTCAAAGAAATCTCCCTTTCGGTTTAAACCTCGCTCAGTGGAAGGGTTGTAGGGTTGTGTGCGAAATAAAACCGTCTATTTGCAATGGCATGGGTGTTCGCTCTTTGCTACGAACTCTCTTTTATTCGGTGATAAACACTTGTACTGGAAAGAATTTAGCGACAATTTTCAAGACAAACTGTAATTAGTTGTTCTTACGTAGTTAGTTTGTTTGGGTCAGTGATTTTCAAATAACACTCCGTTCCGGTTCAAAACTCGCTGAAAGGGTTGTAGAATTGCCAAAGAAAGCCGACTCTCTGGATGTCTCACTCTCTTTTATGTTTTGCAGACTCTGAAGTGCCATTTCGTAATTATCCCTCGAGGGCATTATACACACATGCAAACACATTTGGTCTCAGAAAGTAATGAATGAATCAAATTTGCAAAACGTCTTACATGTTTCAAGGACAAATCACAATTCTGATGAAAGAGAAAAAAATGGAAACGCTTAGAGACTGGCCATAATTTATTGCGGGGAAGGGGTGGGGAGGGAAGAGGTCGGGGAATTTTTGTCTAAAGACAGTAACCTCTAGCTGACCCCCCTTTGAATGTCATTTTATTGAAGTGACTCCCCCATAATTCTTGAAAAATTTCGTGATCCCCCATGTCTTTGCACACATATTCAGCTTTGCTTTTAACGTTCATATAAAAGTAAATTTCCTAACTGATGTTCTTATAGCCGTGTAATGAAGTCATCATGGTGCAGTTTCAAAATTGTGGGTTGCCAAAGATACGATTTCATGTATTTGTTTTGGTGGGGGCAAAATGCTACAAAAATGAGTTGTTTATGACAATAAAATTAGATCGTAGAAAGAAAGGCTCTGTCACCTTTTTGAAACATTACTGCATTCTTGAAACGTCTAGGCTGTATATCTTAATTTATTGTTATATGAGTGCAAATTTTAATGACATTCGATTTTATAACCGGTGGAATTCCGCCGTTCTACTAAGAACGCTGTGACTGATGTGAGTTGACATGTCTTAACCGCCGCCTGGTTAGCTCAGTTGGTAGAGCGCCAGTCTGCTGTGCGGGAGGTCGAGGGTTCGAGCCCCAGACCGGACCAACACTCAGGGTCTTAAAACTACTGAGGAGAATGGGCTGCTTTTGTAATTATATCTGCAAATGGTTAGACATTCTATTCTTCTCGGATAAGGACTATAAACCGTAGGTCCCGTCTCCTGCATCTTCAGTGTTACATGGTTAGCAGGGGACGTTAAAGTACCCACACATTTATCGAAAAGAGCAGGGCACGTAGTTCCCGGTGTGGTGGCCTATATCCAGTTTCATCCTACATTTCATGCATGGGTTAGGTGGGTGAGTGACATCAAATATGAACTGATAACGGCAGCCAGAGGCGCCTTCACAAGCTGACGTTCGATCTCACTCAATAAGAATTGAAAACCGCCATGAGACGATATGCATGTGATATGTACGGTATATAAATACACATTCATTCATTCATTCATGTAAACAATGTTATCATCCGGAGTGCTCGTAAACTGCAAAATTACTTTTTGAGCGGGTTTAATAGGCTTTGGAATCGATGGATTTGGCCGTGTGAAGCGCACGGATTGTGGATTTTTGCGGTAAATAGGGCGGATCGACGGATTTGAAGAAGAAAGGCACGGATCGACGGATTTGAATACCCTATTAACCCTTTTTCTTTCGATTTTCTTAGCTATAGAGTACCAAATAGCCATCCATCAAGTTTGTATGGGCATGTGACATTTAGCGTGCCTCCTTGTGGGTTCTCAGATGACTGTTCCGCTCTTCTGTTATCCTGAAAATCAAATGATCCCCCCTCCAAAAAAATCCTCCCCCCAGGTGATAAATAATGACCGGTCTCTTACAGGATCAGTTACATCCTCCACTTTCTCAATCTTAAAAAAAAGTGAGAGTTTTTGTTTACTTATGTCAAATGAGAGTCTCCGCCCACGTATTCCACCTCTATGGAGAGAAGCACTGTAGCCTCCATATTCCGACTGTATCCACTTTTTAAGTCTCTACCATTAAACCATAAGCAGCTTTAAGCCCTTTTGATTATTTCTTTTACAAAGTCATAATATCCAGATAGCCTGGAGTCAATAACAGGAGAAAGATAATATTGAATAACGCTGTGTTCCCTTATCAGTATGGGTTTCTCCAAAGCTGCATGATTTGACCCTTAAATAAAGTTTCATTATTGTTATATTAGTGTCAGTCGCTTTATTTGGTCGCTTCTTGTACTTTAGGCCCAGTTAACGCTACCATAATTAGGTTCCTCGTAAGGCATGCCCAAACATTACGAACTGAAGCTGAGAAGGTAGCAGAACAGGTAACAGGCCGAGAAGACACTCAGTGTCATTCGCTTTGCTCGCTTCTTCTATTTCAGGCCCAGTTAATGCTAATTAAGTTTGAAGCTGAAAAGGTGGGAGAACAGGTAGCCGAGAGCCAGATAGTGAATTTTTACTAAATGAATGCTTACTTAAATAGTCTTAACATGGAAAGATCGAGAGACAAGATTCGCCGCCGGACGACCCCGCTGGAAATCAATGTCTTTCAAAAAGCACAGAATACAAATGCGTATGCCGGCTATCATGACTTCGTATCGTACATGCGTTATTTCATTGAAAAGACCAGATTAGGAGCTACACAACCACACAATAAACTTACCGTCGCTATCGGACTCACAGAGATGGGAGCAGATTGTTTGCGCGGTAATTTGTCTTAAAGTGGATGCAGAGCTACTAAAGGACCGATGGTAATAATGTGGTCTGCAACTGTTAAGTGTGGATTTAGGGTTCAGCGATTTCAAAGAACTCCCCGTTTCGGTTCAACTCACTAAACGTATTAAAGTTTTGATAAAGGAAGCCAGCTTCTTGAGTGTTTTCTCACTGGGAAAGCACTTACTGACATGATTTGAAGGTAATTAGTCGTTCGTATGTGATGGCTATTAGTGGCTGGCTGGTTGGGTTCAGTGATTTTCAAAGAAATCTCCGTTTTGGTTCAAAACTCGCTGACAGGGTTGCGAAAGAAAGCCGACTTCTTGAGTGTTCTATCTTTTCTTTGGTTCTGATAAACATTTACAATGAAAAGAACGTTTTGACAATTTAGAAGGTAATTAGATGTTCTCATGGGGTGCTTACCGAGTAGTTGGTTTGATGGGTTCATTGATTTTCAAAGAAATCCTCGTTTCGGATCAAAACTCGCTGACATGGTTGCAGACTTGTGAAAGAAGGCCGAATTCTTGAATGTTCTCACTTTTATGTTTTCTAGATTCTAAAGCGCCAATTTATGATTATCCCTCCAGGGCGTACACACCATGGCATCAGTATTAATGAAATTTTTGCACTCACAAATAAAGATTAAGATCTGTCAACATTTCTTATTCTTCAAGGACAGATGAATACTGTTGAAACAGAAAGAAGGGAAACACTAACTAGATGGCACATATATTTCACTTTGTGAACCTCGCACAAAAAAAGAACAATGAGAGTTATTCTTGAGTTATGTCAATAAAATGGCCTCGCACGTATTCTAGCCATTTGGACCAAGCGCTGTTACTCCTGGATTCTGCCACGATCTGGGTTGTGATTTACTTCTTTAATCACTACCATTAAACTATAAACCATTTTTACCATCTGTTTTGCAAAGTCACTAATATCCAAATAGTCAAGAGTCCATGACTGAAGACGAATTAGACCATAACTTTCAAAATGTCACTTAGCTCGCTTCTTGTATCTCAGGACCAATTCATCATGAAGACATTAGGAAAGCAAAGCATTTGGTCTCAGAAATGAATAAACGAATAAAATGCGCAAAACGTCTCGCAAGTCAGTTAAAGCCGAGCAAATCACTTCTGATGGAAGAGAACAAAATGGAAACGCTAGGGACCGGTCACTATTTATCGCCTGTTAGGTAGGAGGGGGGAGGTCGGAGGATTTTCGTTTAAAGACAGTAACATATAGCTGAAAACCCCTTTGATTGTGATTTTATTGCAGTGATCCCCCTCATAACTCGTGATCCCCCATGACTTCGCACACATATTCACCTTTGCTTTTAACGATCATTTGAAACTTCTTTATGGTAGCGTTAATTGGTCCTAAAGGGGACGAAGCGAGCAAATCGACTGACACTAATGTAACAATAATGAAACTTTATTTAAAGGTCAAACCATGCAGCCTGAGAGAAACCCATACTAATACGGGGGCAAAGCGTCATTCAATCTTATCTTTCTTCTGTTATTGACTCTACGGTATTTGGATATTATGGCTTTGTAAAAGAAATAATCAAAAAGTTTGGACCTCGTTTCAATTTACGCCACTTGTTATGCTTTACTGGACGCCTTTGAAAACTTCTGCTAAGATCCCTGATCAGATATCGGGATGCAGACTAGCAAAAGACACCGATCAAGAGACTACACCATTTCGGCTTTATTACACTATAAGAACACGAGTTAGAAATATTACTTCGTCGTGAGGCATGCTCGAACATTTGGAACTAAAGCAAACTGTAGCAGAACAGGTAACACCCGAAGAGCCAGACAGTCGGAATTCTTACTAGATCGAGAGACTGCAGGCGACCCCGATGGAAATCAATGTATTTTAAAACGCACAGAATAGAAATATATATATGCTTAACTTCGTATCGGTCATGTTATTTCCTTAAGTTGGTAAGAATGTGATCTGCAAATACTGAGCGAGGATGTAGGGTTCAGCGATTTCAAAGTACTCTCCGTCACCGAAGTTCGGTTCAACTCGCTGAAAGTGTGCTAGATTTGCGAAAGGAAGCCAAGTGATGGCTATCAGTGGCTAGCTGGTTGGGTTCAGTGATTTTCAAAGAAATCTCCGTTTCGGTTCAAAACTCTTTGCGGACAGGTTTGTGGAGTTGCGAAAGAAAGCCGACTTCTTGAGTGTTCTATCCTTTCTTTGCGTGTGATTAACACTTACAACGAAAAGAACAATTACCAGTGGTTGGTTGGATGGGTTCATTGATTTTCAAAGAAATCTCCGTTTCGGATCAAAACTCGCTGACGTGGGTGCAGACCTGACTGTTCCCTCTTTTATATTTTGCAGACTCCAAAGCGTCAATTCATGATTATCCCTCAAGGGTATTTTACATGACATACTAAAGTTTTGCTCTCACAAATAAAGATTAAGATCTGTCCAGCTTTCGTATTGTTCAAGAAGGATTAATAATATTGAAAGAAAAAAGGGAATATTAGCAGTGTCACATATTCTTCACTTTGAAACCTTGCTCATTTGAAAGAAATGAGAGCTGTTCTTTACTTAGGTCAAATAATAATCTCCCACGTATTCCACCTCCATGCACAGAAGCGCCATAACCTCCAGAATTTTTTGGCTGTGAGTTTACTTTTTCAGTCACTACCATTAAGCTATTAGCCCTCTGGACTACTTCTGTGACAAAGTAATCAATATCCAAATAGACAAGAGTCCATAACTGAAGACGAATTACACGATAACTTCCAAAATGTCGCTTTACTCGCTTCTTATACCTCAGGACTACGCCTCCTCGATATATTGGGAAAGCAAACTGTACCAGTGCTGGTTATACGCTGAGAGAGAGTGAAGTCTCGCTAAAAGAATTGATGTTAAAATAGCTCAGGAGACTACTGACAGACCATCTAATGGAACTAAGCGTATAGCAAAATGCACAGAATAGTAATGTATGCTAAACTTCGTATGTGATCGTAGTGGAAACACAGTGCACAGCCACACTCGAGTAGTTTAGGGTTCAGCCATTTTCAAAGCACTCCGTCTCGGTTCAGTTCATTAATTTGCATGTAAAAGAAAGCGAACTCCTTCAGTTTTCACTCTTTTCTTTGAAGATCACAAACATGAACTTAAGGACAATTTAAAAGGCAATTAGTTTTATTTACGTGGTTAGTTGCCATTTGGGTCAGTGATTTTCAAAGAAATCTCCGTTTCGGTTCAAAACTCGCCACCAGGGTTGTAGAGTTGCAAAAGAAAGCCGACTTCCTGAATGTTCTAAGCGCCATGTTTATCCCTCAAGGGTATTCTACACATCGAAGACATCTGTTCTCACAAATAAGCGAAAAAAGCCGTGCAATTTATATTTATTCATTTATATTTTCCAGCAGATTTAACTAGGTCTGTTAATTTCATTTACTTTTTCACTGTCATTACATTCCTTATTTAACAATTAGACTACGAGCCCGAGTTTTCTACAAGCAGATAGTCAACGAGGCGCAGCCGAGTTGACTATCGCTCGTAGAAAACGAGAGCGAGTAGTCTAATTGTTTTAGTGTAAATTTACCGTAGTCTCATTGCATAAAAAGAAAAAAAAGTCAAAGTAACGCGTAGAAAAAAAACTGTTTTATTATGTTACATCGGCTTCAAACGTAACACGCGATGTGCACTGATGCATAACTGTTGACTGTCGGCAGATAGAAAACGGTAATATAGCTAATCAAATTTACGGATTCACAATAGACTACGGTAAATTTATACTAATTGGTATTAGTCTTCGTGTTAAAATGTAGTTGAATCTTAAGTAACCGTTACTTATGAAGATGTATGTTGGAGCATACGAAACGTCAAGTTCACTCATAAATGAAAGTTTTTACAACATGTGTTGTTTCGTTATGTTTATAACCGCAGTTTGTTTGTTATTTTGCACTGGCATGATTTCACATCGCTCACAACATAGTTGACTATGCTTACAAGTACACCAAAATGTGCCTTCTAACCGATCGTTTACTTCTTCGTTTTCGCTTTTGCTATCCTCAAGATTACGAATACGTTCTGACTCAAAATAGCCTTCGTAGCTGGCGGTATTGTTGGCGCGCGCGAAAAAAGGTTTTGGCGGCGGAGCCGTCAGAAGCGAGCGGCAAAGCCGCGAGAAATACCGCCTGCCAGAGAACTTGGGTACTATGGTTTTCGTGCAGGCAGTAATTCTGAAAGTCCCTCTCCCATTCTCCTCGCGGCTTGGCCGCTCGCTTGTCGGCTCCGGCGCCAAAACTTTATTTCACGTGCGCTTACCATACCGCTAGCTATGCAGGCCCGCTCAAAACGGTAAGGTTGAAGATCAGCCATGACCTCGAGTACAAACACGCTTGCCAGGACAAAATCTCTCGAACGGCGTGACGTCACGTGTCTGGTGGACAGGATATAGAAATAAATGAAGTAGTTCAAAAAAATTCTCTTTTAGGTTTGTTTAAATAAAGTCAAAGGAAGAAGTCTCAGTTCTTTTTGTGTTTTCTTGTTCTGCGCCGTCTACTTGCCAATGGTTTGGAAGCTTTCTTAGATCCAGTTCCTTTAGGCTGATCATCCCGATTTGGTTCAAACACGAAAGTGGACGGAGAGAATGCATAGGAAGATTGTCCAGCCTCGACGTTTTGCCCCCTCTCCACTGTGGTTAATTCACTCTCAGTGCGGGGCACTCTACGCGCTTCCATTAACTTAGCGACGCCGGCAAAGATAAACTCTAAAAAAGAAAAAAAAGAAGAGTCAGAATTTGATAAAGATCATTTTTACTGATCACTTGTGAGGTCCTTCCGTTTCCATGTGGCAAAAAGTGTAGAGCCGTTTGATAATGGTGAAACAATACGATCAAAATACACAATATATGTTATAGCTGGGAATGTCCCGGGAATGTGACTAGGGATTGGACAGTGTAGTAACATCGCAGGCCTGAACGCTGTACTCCATAAACGCACAGCTAAAAGTTGTTTTAAAAGAATTTCTTGATAACTTGCTTACGTTACATGCTTAATAGACCGGCTGTTAAATGTAGTACAAAAGTTATTCTAGAAGAAGTTTGAAAAGGTAAAATTAGGAATATTTCAACAGTCATATAAGTTACTTATTCCAGCACTAAAGATACGTTCTTAAAGTAACCTATATATGTTGAAAATTGTACATCCCAACAAACTCATTTGATGGCAATAGTCTAAACAGAAGCTATGTTAATGATGTCTTCAAAAGGAGTTTGACACTAATTTTTCGTACGCAGATTGTTGGGCATTTACAGGAAAAAGACTGATTCAGTAAAGACAGACGTACTAGAGTCTTACCGTTCATTTGGCCATATAATGCGCCATTATCGTTATTAGTTCCCTCCTGGGGAATTTTAGTAAAACTGGGCCCAAAAATGTTGGCATCTGACATGTTGGAAGTGTTGTTGCAAGCTCCGTCGGTTCTCAAAGGCAAGTCTTGGTCGTGCTGTACGTCATGTCCAGTTTTATCGTTCTTTGCTGAAGAGTTTTCAGGCTTCAAAGATTCTTCATGACATATTTGACAATCTAAATCTTCTGTCGTGTGCAAGTTTCTCTTGACGTTTGTTGTTTCTGTTTCGCCTCCGCGTTTTGATGAGTTCTCAGCGGGTTGCACGGCACAAACTGGTTTATAATCTCCTTCCGTAATCCCCTCGTCTGATATCTCTAAAGTTGGCTGTTGATTTGAAAAGTAGATCTTGTAATCCTACAAATCTAATTTTAAACTTTTCTCAGTGTAAACGAGAACTAGAAGTAGGGGTGTATTTTATAGTTATATCTCGTTAGAATATTTTTTTCCGTTTAATGATAAGTTTAAAGAGCCATTCAATCAATTTTTTGTTAAAGAGTAGATCAACGAAAGGAAGTTGACTAGCAATAGAGTTATTTTAGAAGAGTTATGACTTAGAGTTAGAGTTAACGACGGATAATACTATGAAGATAACTCTAACAGTAGCTGTGCTCAATTAACTTCACTCTATAACTCTATGAAGATAACTCGAACAGTAGCTGTCCCCCAGCGAAAGGGTAGAAATTTACAAATCAAATTGACCTGAGTAAGATTAACACTTTATTAACACTGAAAATCGCTTTGAGCATCCAGAGTCTATTGTCTTTATTCCTTTCCATTTTATAATCGCTCGCGCAAATTAGCCTTCAGTTAATCAGATTTCACTCGAAACAATGTGTACAATTTGATTAACTTTATGAGCTAGGATAAATATAAATAAATATATATAGGTTGCAGGCTGATTGGCATAACCGGGTTCAGTTGCTGAACAGCACTTTCCAAATTCAATGCGCCCAACTCTTTCATCTCCATATTGTAGTTCGTGCCTCCATAATCCTCTGAGGTAGGTGTTAGTTTTGGGACATCTCGACCATCCTATCTTGTCCAGGCTAGCTTCCCAGTCAGCCTGGTCACAGCTGTAACTCGTGACGGGCTGGAATCTCAGCAGCACACTGATAAGTTGAATGACGAACACAAACCACATCTTGCTAGGAAAAGAAATTATTGTCGACAGCATAAAATTAATCGTTCTTGTCTTTGTTTCTTAAGTGTGCTAGAAAATCATTAAAACAGTTCAGCTATTTTCAAATTTGCGAACTAGTAGCAGCCCAAGGAGAGGGGGCGGGGGGGGTACATAAGAAAGTTTAATACGGGGAGGCTCCGCCCCGAGGTCCAACCCCTCACCCTTTTATATACCATTTTGGCACAAAAGGTGCCCTTTTTATATACCTTTTATTAAAAAAAGGTACCCCTGAAATGAAAGTGTTAAATTAATAACGAATTTAAGTACAATTTAAGAGACAAACTTGAAATCAGTGAAATCATCGATATCTTCACTCAGGGCCCTACCTAGGATTTTTTGTCTGCGGGGGCAAACTCCACAAACCTTCACAGGGATCTCCCGTATACAGACAGGGTTTCTAGTCGGACGTTTTGTTTTCAACCCTATTAGTTTTCCTTGCGGGGCAACTGCCCCCCCCCCCCCGATATGTACGGCCCTGTCACTAGTGAGGATATGGAAAATACGTCACTCGAGTCCCGGATGTAGTTTCGTATGAATTCGTATGAGTGGTGTATAGTCCAGTAAAACACTCGTGTCTATATAATAAATCCACCCATCTTGCTGCATTGAAGTGATTGCAAAAAATTTTTAACTTGTTCGTCACGTCATTACAGCATTGTATACTCATAGCCTAAAACTCACTAGCAGCAGAGCATTATAAAACTGGATATTGAACATTTGGCAACAGAAGTGATTAGACGGGCTTATGTTTTAATAGCAGACACTAAATGTGAAGGTTTCGCCGCTTCCATCCATGGTAGTAAAGTAAAGAACAACGCTCCCTATTTATTGAGCAAGCTTTTAAAGTAAAGGATATAAGTGCTATGCTTGGAGTGAGTCAGCTAAAATTGTGGAACTGAGAACAATGATAACCTTTGGACTCTGAATATCAGTTACAGTGATACTAAATGACACTACAGATTATTATTGGTGCATTAACATGCATTAGGTGTGTCAAAAAAGTTTTTCTGCAGTCTCTTGATGATATGGACTAGATACAGACGGCTCCATAGATGATGGTCAGCTAGATGTGAGATTAAATCACAGATTAGCTCAGCTAGATTACAGGGCTTGTGTGAGCAGACATCCTAACATCCTTGCTGTGTGGTTCAGTAATTTTCAAAGAACTCTCCGTTTTGATTGAAAACTCGCTGACAGTTGCGAAAGAAAGCCGAGTTTCTGAATGATCTCTCTTTTATTTCTGTATATTCTCAGTAAAGCGCCAATTTATAATAGTCCCTCAATAGACTCGATAGCTTTCTTTACCAGTTTCTTCCTCTGTCACAAACGTACGAAGGAAACCGGTCAAAATTTGTTATGCGCTTCAAGTACAGATCAATTAATATAAGATGAAAGGGAAAATACTGAGGAACGTTTTGTTACAGAATCACATAACCAACACAAACAGACTTGAGTAGAATCAAAATGAAATTTACCTTTGCGACCTTTACCTTACGGACTCTGATGAAGAAGATTGTTTGCCCGCTTCTATATCTAAAAGCATATGCAAATCTACTGTAGCACTCTTTTGGTAATAATGTGGTCTCCAAATACCTAGCGAATATTCCGGGTTCACTGATTTCACTGAAATAATAATAATAATAATAATAATAATAATAATAATAATAATAATAATAATAATAATAATAATAATAATAATAATAATAATAATAAAAGGTTTATTACACAACACTTCCACGTGGTGGCTCTTCGTTTGTGAAAAAAAAAAAAAAAAAAAAACTAATTATCTCCGTTTCGGTCCAGAACTGGCTGAAGAGAGCTGTCTTCTTCAGTGTTCTACCCTCAGTTTTTCGGTTACGACATTAAACTTTTATTACGAAAAGTACTTATTAGCAACTTGGAAGGTAATTAGTCAGTTGCTCTCACGGGATGGTTATCAGTGGCTGGCTGGTTGGGTTCAGTAATTTTCAAAGAAATCTCCGTTTCGGTTTAAAACTCGCTCAATGGACAGGGGCACCCAACGAGAATATAGTTCAAAACCACTTAAACATAGCATTGTTAAACGTGTTTTAGTATTTAAACGGTGAATGTGGGCATATTTTTATCCCCTATAAATTTTTCATCTGTTCGGATTTCCTAGCTGAAAGTCCAGTGACCCGGAAATTATAGGGATCAAACCTTACCTGTTCCAAAATTTCAGCCAGAAAAAAGGCTCCCGAAAATTCTAGTGACCTTTTTAGGGTAAAAATCCGTTGAAAATGGGCAATTTTACCATTTTTTAGATGTTTGAAAATCCTAGGAGAGGCAGGCAAGTAAGTAATTTTACAACAAATGTTCCGAAAATTCTAGATCTCAAATCGTCTTCCGAACAGATATTTTCCCGAAAATTGTCGTTGGGTGCCC